>JALJVW010000407.1:0-15744 GCA_024865655.1 Emberiza elegans | reverse complement strand
GCCAGGGACTGGCAGCCACTGCTGCTGGGATAGAGGCTCTGGGGGATTGGGTTCAGGGCAGGCAGTGCTGGGTTCCAGGGCAGGGGCAGTGCTGGGTTCCAGGGCAGGGCAACAAAATCATCAAAGCAAAGAGTGTTTCTTAGTGAGGATTCAGCTGAGCTGGCATGTCTCCTCCCCGAGAGCCAAGTACACACACACACCTCTGAGAAAATGGCAATCTTGTATCCTCTTTTATACCCAGCTTGGGCAGTCCTTGTCCCTTTGCCACTGGATGGCACCAGAGCTCCCATTCTCTACTGACCACCAACTTGTCCCTTCCCTCTTGTCCTCCTTCCTTTTGGTCAGGTCTTCAACTGGGTTCCTTCTCCTCATGACACTCAACAAACCAACTTGAACAAATCCAAACCATAAACAACACAGAACCAATAAATTGCATTCTTTGTTTAATAACCTTTGCTTCAGCCAATGTCACCGTCTCACACCTCTAGGCCTGTGCTCTTCTTACTGATGTCTAAGTTCTTATAAAAGATATTTGGTTGTGTGGGCTCGTTTCTGTCTCAGAGTGAAGGGACATCCAAATTGTTTCATGGAGTTCCCTGTAAATTGATGGTTTTATCATCTACGAATGCTCAATAGTTCTAGCCTGTGAATCATACATAAGCAATAGGGCTGTGTTTAGAAAGTATGTCTACATTCTGGAGAAAGAAACTGAGAAACATATTAAAAAAAGAGAAATATTGAGCCTGCTCTGTGGGCCCAGCAGCCTGATCAGCTCAGAGCAGGGGTTGGTGAGCCCCTGCTTGCCCAGTGGGGCTGGGTGATGTGCTCCCCAGAGTCTGTGCTTCATCAGACTCAGTGGAGGATTCTCTTCATGAACCTTCCTGCCAGCAGCTGAAGCCTCCTTGCTCTCTCTCCCTCTCCAGCTGCTGATGTCAGCTGCCCTGAAACAGAGCTGGTTTGGGGGTTCCCCACCAGAGATGTAGTATTTCAGGAACTTCGTTGCTGGGGAGGTCTCTGAAATGGTGCTGTCTCCTGAATGAATAAGGACAAGGTAAGGGCTGGCACCCAGGCTTGAACACTGTGCTGAAGAGGAGAGGTTGTCATTCCCCAGTGTACAGCAAAAAGCAAGTTATCTGCTGCAGCATGGAAGAAAAATATCTCAGCACCTTTGTTCTGCAAATGGTGGAAATCTTCCTGTGCTGGAATTGTCTCGATCCACAGCCATGCATTGATGGTGTCTATCCCAAAGGAGTTTCCTTCTCTTGCAGCTCTGGTTGATAAGATGTTGAGGGCTGCAGTTCTTTTGCCTGCCATCAGCCTTTTACCTTGGTCTAGCAACCCTGTGTGTCTCCTTGGTTAATCTTGTCACATTGAGTCTCTGCCTCTCTCAGCCTGTTTGCTCCCCTTTGTGCAGCTCACAGTCAAGCTCAGGGGCTGAGCCTTTGTGCACTTTGTGCTGAATCACTAAATGGCATTGGCACTGCAGGAAACCGTGGTTCTGAAGAGCCCGCAATCAGACTGATGGAGCAGGAGCAGTGAGAGGCCTTAGGTGGCACTTGAGGCCCTGCTCAGCTTCATCCAGCCCTGCTCAGTTTAAAAGAAACACAGTGCTCTGCTTTCCTTTGAGAAGCACAGCACATCCAGCCGTGTGCTCCTGGAGGTTTCCATCCAAGAAATTGGGATTGTTTTGCAGTTTCCCAAGAGAGCTGGAGGGAAAAGTTGAAAAATGTCACAGTTGACTGTAAAGAGGAAAACTTGAGACCATTGAATTTCAGTCATGGAAACATTTTCTCCAATGAGACTTGAAGAGGGCTGGTGGAGGAGACAGAAGGAGTCCAAATCATCTGGTTTAGACTTTTGAGAGCATTTTGCGCTCAGGGGTTGATGATATCAGTGTGGTGGAACCGTACTGTCAGTTGGGTGTTACTGGTAAGCCCAGGCAGAAATGCCTTTGAAGTTTATAGTTCAGGCATAGCCTGTCTGTGTTTCTATTACTTTTTGCAAGCTGATTGCTCTCATGGTTTTATGATTCTTCCTGCTGCTTTACTGCCCATTTAATTCTCTTCTTGCCATCTCCTTGTTCTAGGATGGTCTTGCTGTGTTCCTTCCTTCTTTTCGCTTTTCAGGTTTTGCTTTTATTCCCAGTAAGGCCACAGTGTTTGGTCTCTTCTGCTGCTCTGCCTGCCTGATTGTCCCAGAATGATCCCTGCCCATACCTGATCTGCTGAAGGGAATTTCTTCCTTCCCCAGGATAATGTGGTTTGCTTTTAGGTAGCACATTCCCTCTGAACATGACAACTTCATGGCTAAGTGCAGGCAGAAGCCAGCAGGCTTTTTTGGCCTTGCTGACATGCAGTGATGGCTTCTGGCTCAGTGCTCTGTCTCATCCTGGTTGGTGCTGAGCTGCTGCCCTTCCTTCCCAGCAGTGGTACTGCCCATTGTCCCTGGCCACAATGCTGGAGCCAGACAGAAGGGGATCCAAGCCCAGCCTTAGGAATGGTGTGCCCAGCCTGCACAGGTGGAAGTGCTTTGGGGAAAGGACAGGGAGGGATGTCAGCATGGGCAACGGAGAGGTTCCTCTCATCCTGTTTCCAGGCAAGTGGCAACATCATGTATTTGTCTTGCTGCAGATGCCTCGGCTGGTGAAGGTGCATGGAGAGCTGCCCTCATTTCCAGCTGGCGCTCCCAGGATGTTTACCACATGGTGCCAGCAGGCACTTATCTGCCCTGTGCGCATCCGCTTCAGCCCACTGAGAACAAGGTGAGGCTGGAGGCCAGAGCACAAATGATCTCCACAGCCACTGTTTTTCCCTGCCCGGTGCCTTTTAAATGTGACATATTAGTAGAACTTAGTGTTCATTTGAGGTACCAATAGGTAAATGGATGCCCTTGAAGGGTTTAAATGGTTTTCTTCTGCCATGGGGATAACACTAAATGTCCTAATGCTGAGGCAGTTTCTTTCCTGCAGGATTATTGCCACGAGCTGAGGTCTGCATCACGGCAAGGAAGGATAGTGGTGCCAGTCGGGCCATTGGTGCTCCCGAGCTGTGCTGAGACTTCCCTACCCAGCAGGACTTCTCAAGTGGAGTGTGTCTGCTGCGTTCAATGACAGGTGAGGTGCTGGCACTGGATTCAGGACACCCAGAGTTTGGTTGTTGGAAGCTCTTGCTCTTGGCTGGGCCAGCTGGTGCACTCTTTGACAGGCTGGTCACTCCTCCAAATTCCATCTGCCCCTCTGTGGAACTGTTGCTGCTGCTTCTAGAGGATGGGGAATGCCTGACTGTGTCTCAGAACTCTGTCTATGTGATTGTGTGGGTCAAACATCTCCTGAGTAGCCTCCATGGGAACAGCTGTTGCAGTTAAGAAGGAGCCAAGCAGGGAAGCTGTGGCTGGAAGGGCTGCATAGAAGCTTGGGGACACCTTGATGTCCATCCATTGCAGATGGGAAAGTGAGGCACAGAGCCATGTCTGGGTGTGTGTTCAGGGGTCCTTGATGGGACCCCCAGCAAGCTAAGGGCTTCTCGCCTGCCCTGTGCCCAAAGCCCATCAAGGAGCTGTTGGCTGCTGCCCACTGCCTTGCCCTGCCTCCACCCAGGGGCCCGTGCTGGGCTTTACAGGGCTGTGTTGGACTTGAAACCAGGGTGCCTGAGCCCAGGTTTTGTGCCCCCAGGCCACGAGAGCCGGACCTTTGCAATGCCTTCTTTGGGCCACTTTCCTGCTCTGTCCTTGGCCTCCAGGGGCATGTCACTGCACCGAGTTTACACTTCGACCTGCCTGAGGCTCGACTTTGGGGACATCTCCTTTTGGTGAGTGTTCCCTGGGCTTGAACACAGTGTCAGGGATCCTGTGCCTTCCAACAGAAAAAGCATCCCTCACTCCTGGCCTGCCCCAAGCAGCCTCTCAGGCTGTGAACTGCCTGGCTCTGCTGCTGCTGCTGCTGCCTCAGGGCATTTTGCAATGGGAGGATCAATGGAAGCAAGGGAATAACAGGCAAGTATTTTTCTGGTGTCTCTGTGCTGCTTTAAAAGACAGATGTGTGCCAAGGAAGGTGGGGTCTTCCTGCAATGGAAAAATGAGCCCCTGTCTTAGGTGTACCACTTTAGATGACAGGGCTCCCAGGCAAAACTATAGGAAAGGAACACAGTTCTTTCCCTGGACTATCTCAGGAGGCACACACACAGAAGGCAAAGGCAGACGTTTGCCAGGGCCAAGTCCTGTTTTCCCCTTTGGTGGAGTTGTGGTCACACCGTATCGCGCGTTCATACACCAATAACTTCCCGAAATCGGTCGGAAGCCCGTCCAGTTAAACCCTCGTTATAATCCTTCCCATCAAGGGCGGTCATATCGCCGTTTACCCAGACACGAGGTCATGAACTTCGAAACTCACGTTTTCGGAGCCGCCAGCCCTCAACACGGAGGTTTCGTCGTTGTCTTTGAAAATAATGAAATAAAGGCAACAGACGGAAATATGGATCTGGAAGCAGAGATCCCTGCCGAACCACCTCATTACAGCAACTCAGTCGAGCGCAGCCGTCAGGAGCCTGTTTCAGACCGAGCTGCCCGTTGTTCGTGTGCCGGCCTCAAACGACCGAGGCACCGGGCCTGTCCCTCCCAGCCTCGTTTCGCCGGAGTCCCCGTCACAGTTAACGCCTGAAGCACTGCAGAGCCTGGTCAGCACCTCGCAGCCTCATCTGCCCCAGTGACCAGAGCGGTTCCTCACAGGAGCCACAGGCCTGCGGTCGTCTCTGCGACATCCCGCATCTGGCTCAGCAGACGGAGCCATCCGCCAGCAACCTCAGCAACGCATGAGCAAAATACGGTCAGATGCTGACCGGTCCTGAACTGTTGACAGTTAAAGTTTGCCGTGTCTCCCAGCGAGCGGCCTCGGCCTCAGTCTGCCTGGCCCGAAACAGGATGCCCATCCCGCAGACAAGCTGGAACACAGCCTAGTCTCCCTGATTCCATCCTCACTTTATTGTAAAGTTTTTTTCCATGGCATTCACCGCTTACGCCCAGCGGCGGAGGCAGGCCGATAGGACTGACAGCTGATTCCAGAGTAAATGCGGTTCAGCGCATCACCGAGACCGGTGCTGAGCCAGAGGGAGCCTCCAGCCTGCAGCAGCCACAGGCTGGGTGGGCCAGGCTGCAGTTCGCTGTGTCAGAGGGAACCAGCGACACTTCTTCACCAGGTCTCAAGAGCTCCACCATCCCATTACGCCGATCGCGACGAACTGAACGGAGGCTCGTCTCGCCCCAGGCCGACGCAGCCGCCGCGCCTCAGCCTGATAACGATGGCACCAGGTCGTGCTGTGACAGCGGCGGATCAGATCCCAGATGATTCGGCCCGGTGCCAGTGAACTATTCTCCATGTGAGCTCAGGAGTCCACCACATCCCTGAAACAGGCACGTCCCGAACACGGCACGGGCCATTCAAACATGACGCGCTGTAGCTCAGGCCGACACCGCAGGCCGCTCTGCGCCGCTCGATCCGCCAGTGATTCAGACTGTTAAGGCCTTCACATTGGTTTACTTGATGTCTGCGAGCACCTCCACCACAGGCGCGAAACACATCCTGCGGGTCAAGGCCCGAGGCCCCAGGTTTTTACCGAGGGGCAGGCTGAGGCAGCACATGATGCCCACAGAGGCAGTTCTTCTGTCCCTCCCTTCCTCCGGCACGATTTGTGGCCCTCACCGCAGAGTTCCGCGTGAGGTTCCGCAGTTCACCTGATCGATCCCTGCTCAAGTGAGTGCACCACTGTTCACCCCCGAGCTGGCTTCCTGTTCTCCCAAACATGCCACCCTGCCTGGTCCGTGCTCGTTCGAACTCCCCTCAACTCCCTGTCATCTAACTCGAGGCCAACTCACCCGCAACACTTCAGCCTCCCCACTGAGACACAGGCCCACAAATATCCTCCACCTTCCCACCAGTGCAGTCCAGATACTCGATGGGTTCCCTCAGCCCCAGAGCCCCCTGTTGGGTTTGTCAGTAGGTTCATCTCTCGATGTTTGTGTTCACAAAAGCCCTTATCAGGATGTCCAGGGTTTTGTTTCGATCTCTGCGCTTGAATAAACCCTTCTCAGGGAATCGGTAGCCTCCCTCCAAAGAAACCCGCAGGCCCTGTAGCAGAGCAAGAGCCCGACAGCCTGAGCCTGGGCAGCCTGAGGCCGTGCCCCTGTCAACGCCCGTCTGCAGCCTCCCGAGGCCGTTCGTCGCCCACCGGGCAGTTCCCGGCATCGGGCAACACCCGGGGCCCCGAGTCAGCCTCCGGATGCACCTGCCCCTGAACAGCCTCCGTCTGCTCAAGAAATCAACGTCTGCTCCTGGCCCCGCGGCCCGAGTCAGCCCGCTCTGTCCAGGCCGAACCGGCCCACCAGTCAACACACTTGCCTCGCCTGTCGTGAGCCATTGTGTCGTCGTCACGACGTCTTTCAGAACGTATTTGAAATGTCTCACGGAGGCAGCACAGAGCCGGTCTGATCGCCTTTTGACAGCACTGCAGCCCCGAGGCGTTGCAGCAGCCCAACGCCCGAGACCGCGCGTACTTTTGTCACTCCGCGCCTCCACACGGAGCTGCCAGCACCAGGCGGTCCCTCCCTGAGTGAATCGGAGTCACGCTGACGGGCGGCTGGAAGGAAGGATTCCTCTCTCCACTGGCGATCTTGCACCAACAGACGGAAATTCCACGGCGATCGTCGGCGGACGGAGGCGTGCCGGAGCGCGAGTCCTGATCTGCCCACAGCAACACCAGGCCCGCAGTTTCAGCCGGTCGCAGCGCCGATAGCATGCCCGGCCCTTCCCAGCCAGCCGGTCACGAGAACGAGCGTTTGCCAGCGTGGCACCAGCGATCAACCCCGGTCCCCGCCACCCGCTGATCGGCCCGAGGCTGAGAACATCGAGGCCCTCCTCTGTCGAGTGAGCCGCGCCTGTTGGTCGCGTACCCGAGCAGCCTGGTCACCAGCATTTGCCGATCGTGTTCCCACCACCACGAAGGTCACGCAGAGCACAGAACTTATAGGAAATTGATGTGGGAATAGGCCCAGTTTTTCTTCTGCCTCACTTTGAGCCATCGGGCCCTGCCGCCAGCATCTCCGACCTTCGGCTGCGCCCGCGGCCAGGCCGCAGCCCCGGGTCACTGTGCCGCGCATCCGAGGCACCGGCCGCCTGTAACAGCGTGGAGCTGGCCAGGCCCGGAGCCGCAGCGCGAGCCAGGAAAACGCAGGCCTCGGCAGGCCGATCAGCCTGGGCGTCCGGTGCCCCTCCAGAGCCGCGCTCAGGCAGGCAACAGCCACGCAGAGTATCGCCTCACTGAGCATTGCCTCGATGATCCCGTGAAAGGCCCCATCGTGGGATCAACCCAGAGTCTCCGCAGCCTTCCAGCAGCGAGTCGAGGCCGTGGGCAGCGCCCGTTCGAAGCACCTGCCTCCGGGTGCCGTCAGCCTTGTCCCTCCGACCCGCCGAGCGGGCGCAGGCTGGCTCCACACGCAGGTCAGTACCGCATCGACGTTTATCACCGTTCATCATTGTCTTGGGGGACCTCCAGCAGTCTTCGACCGTTCCAACACCAGCCAGATGTGGTACCAGTTCGATTCTCCAGTCCCCGGTGCAGTTGCCTGGTGCCTCACGAGAATTGCTGGTTCTGCACGCCTTCCTGGAAGCTGCCGCAGCCTCAGGCCCATCTGCCTCCCGGCTGAGGCCAGAGCCACGCCCGGTTTCATTCGTTCACATTTGCCCGATCGAATCTGAGGAGGAAGCTGAGCCCTGAGGTTGAGTGCCGCAGTCCTCAGGGGCGCCTGTAAGAGCCTTGAGGTTGCGGCATTCGCCGCACCAGCGCCCGTGCCGCAGCCTCGCGAGGTCCCCCGAGCGTTGCCCAGCACCTGCAGTTCAGCCTGTTCTCGATTCAACCTGGGAGCGAACGCAGCAGCCGTTGCTGCGGCGGACGCTGGCGGAGCCTGTGCCTCATGCCCAGCGCATCATTCCCAACCACCCCGCAGTCCACTGCCGTGCTCACCCGCCCCGTCCGTGATTGTGGCATCTCGGCACAGCAGATCCCAGGGCAGGGCCCAGCACCGCAGGCGAGGGCAGAGATACCAGGCGTCCAGCAGGTTAGCAGGTGATGCTGCTGGGAGGGACAGGAACAGCCCGAGGCATCCGAGCCAGCTCAGCCGAGCTGGCTTGACCATTGTTTTTTTCAAATGCCAGCTCACAACACTGTTTGAAAATTTCTCCGAGTTGTCAGCAGACGTCGAAGATTGAAATCCGAGCTTGCAAAGCAGCGAGCTGGCGCCTGAACACCGGGCGCGCGGATCGAGCACCGACCGTAGGCGCGCGTTCTCGACGGCACCGCCATTCACCGCAGCATCACCAGGTTCCGGGCGGTCGTAGCGATTGCAGGCTGTGCTGGGGGCCTGAGGCCTGACAAACGCTGCCCGACCAGGCCGCTTCCAGGCGGAGTTCATCATTGAAGAACCGAGTTGCTCATCTGCAGGCCGCCCAATCAGGATTTCTTTCAGCCAGTCATTTGAGTTCGAGACCCTCCGAGCCTGGTCCTCGTCTCTGAGGTGAACATACCTTTTCCTCAGCCTCACAGCCGGATAGTGCTGTCCCAAAGGGCTGAGCCACTGAGCCTTTTGGTCGTCAGGAAACTGCTTTGCTTACCCGCCTCAGCGAGTCAGAGTACGGCTGGCAGAAATTGCTTCCAAGGTGCCAGACAGAGTCTCACAATCACGCCCGTGGGCGGTGGATGGAGCTGAGCAACTGATCGAGGAAGAACAATCAACCCCCGCAGTGCCTGTGTGAACACGGGGTTCCCCGGGCTGCGAGCAGGGCCCGGCACCGCTGGTGCCGGTCAGCACCGGTCTTCGCCAACCTGCCGCCCGCCCTTCCCCGCATCTCACTGCGCGGTCGCCTGTCCTCTGCCGTTCACGCAGTAGCCGGCTGCCGCAGCATCAGCGTCCTGGTCAAACAGACTCCACCCAGCCAGCGGCCACCAAACCACCTCAGCTCACCAGCATCCGCCAGAGCGCTCGCGCAGTGTTCACTGCGTCCCTGCCCGCCGGCTCATTTTCCAGTGAGTCAACCCAATCACCAAACTCAAACCAACAGCGACCCCGGCATCCACGGAAGATCGAAATGGTCAGTCGAGCCCTGAGACCCAGATCTGCTCACCAGGACAGATTTTCAGTCCAGTGCAGCCCGTCAGGCACCAGCCCGTTCATGCTGAGCCCCAGCCTCTGCTGTGTGCCCGACAGCGAGCTGGCAGCAGGGCCAGCGGCTGACACGGGCAGCCTGAGCACGACCGCATCCCGGAGGTCTGCGGCGGGATGCCCGCTCCTCCCAACGCACGGCTCATCATCTCCGGCACCAGCCGATGGTCCCGATCTCACGGAGCCCTTCCCGCGCAGACCCCGTTCCAGGCCCGCCACCAGCCGTCAGACCGCCGGGCCCCGGTCAGATCAGCAGCGGCCGTCTGTTACCGGTGAAAACGGCTCACTGGCGTCAGCCAACCGCAAACCCTCACCCAGGTCAGATCAGTTCCTCAGGTCGTGGCCACATCTCGAGCAGGAATATCGCCCATTGTCAGGCTGTGCCATCAGTCCGCCGTCACAGAGGCCCTCCGCAGTGCCCACAGTGCGTCAGCGGGAGGCCCGCCGCCAGCGAACGCCAGCAGCACCCCTGCAGGGCACCGCCTGAACCCTCACTGCAGAGCCAGCACCTTACATTTCAACGCCCCACGACGGAGCTGGGTCACCGCCTCCAAGAGCCTCCCCAGCAGCCTTGAAACTTGCAGTGTCGATCGGCACGTCAGACAGTCCAACCGACAAACATGCACATCGCAGCTGACCGCGAGACGGCATCGGTCGCCCAGAACAGGCCCGGCCACGCACTGGCCTCCGCGACGCCTCACCACACCCTCTCCTGTTCTCCATCCAGGCCGCACTGCGTGCCGCAACAGAGAGCTGCAGTCCTCCGATTCCTTCGGCTGCCACCACCAGGTTACGGAGGGAGGCCCAGCGGTGGGTTGGCACTGCGCCCCTTTCCCGGCCTCGGAGACACCGGTTCTCCTCAGGGTGAGTCAGCATTCCCGGCCGCCACGTTGTTGTCTCGCAGGCTTCCCGGCCGAGCACTGCCGAGATGAACGCCTCGCTGGAGCGGCCGGAGCCCCTCCGCCGCCCGGCTGGCCTGGCCTGCCCGCTAACGTCTCTGGGAGGCGCATCCAGTCCGCGGCGGATTGCATCTCTTCATCACCCCTGGTTCACCGTTATGATTGCGCCATGGCAGGCAAACCCTTGGCTCCCTGCCCGCCACAGTCCCGCACGCGATCCGCCACCACGGCGGGGACGCTCAGAGCCCCATGCCCCAGCCCGCATGCGCAGAGTGCGAGTTCAGCCCGCGTCCAGCCTCAGTGTCAGCCAGCGAGGCGCCCGCCAGCCCGTGCACCGTCAGTCAGGCCGAGGCCGAGCTCACGGGAGGAGAGGTCAGCCCAACGAGCGGCAGCCTGTTTGGTCCTTGCCGTCTGCAGCACTCATCATGTCTTGCAGGAGAGCCCGCAGCCTGAGCTGACTGAGCGACAACGCCAGCGAGCAGTTACGGGTCGCAGTCCAGATCATACAGAGACTTCCACCACCGTTAGCGGCACCGTTTACTGGTCGCCCTGTGCAGTGTGACCGCGATTGCGCGTTTCGATCTTTATCGCCCACATCCACATACACCGCACCAGTTACGCATCTCGCCCGTAGCCTCAACGGTCACGCCGCACTTCCTCGAATCAGCTGGCGGTTCACCGCCGCGCGATTGACGGTCAGAACGTCTTCGTCGTAATCTCGAGCCCTCGGCATCATCCGTCCTCTGCTAGCGATCGACGACTGCCTGCAGCAATCATTGTTCCACTGGTGTTCGCGACGCCTCCAGGTTCATTTCCTCCGCCCTTTCTGTGCAGTCACGGGGTCACGCCTCCAGCTGTCTCATCGTTAACTCCGGTCTGCCCATTTACCATCCCGATCAGCTTAATCAGCCGACCGAATTTTGAACATGCTTCAGTTATGCCCAGGAAGGGCTGGATTAGCCGAGCAACACTGTAGACAGGTGTCAGGTCAAGCACCGGGAGTCACAGCGGCAGCAAAGACAGAGAGCGCCGGGATCGCCTTGGCACCGGCCGGAGACCCGGCTGCGCCCGCACAAGCAGCCATGACGGCAAGTTTGCCTGGCTGGTTCGGCGTCCTCTTCCACCGTCTGCCTGATGTTCCTTCACCGTGGGCCGAGGAGCACCGAGAATGCAGGCCGCCGGGAGCCCTGCCGCCGGGCGGACTCAGCCACAGTCATCTGCAGAAGCTGCAGCGAGCAGCCAGTTCAAAGCCAGGAGGAGGCAAACAGCGGTGCTCAGCTGAGCACCCCTCCAAAACACAAAGGAAACTGGAAGACCCCAGAGAATAAGGAAACTGAAATCCCGAACAGAGCGGAAACTGAAAATCCCGAACCAAAATCCAGGAAGAAGCGAAGAACCTCAGAAATAGAAAACTGTCTCCCAGCATCAGAGAGCGAACATCCCAGAGAAGAACCAACCAGACAAAGAAACCAGCGTCTGCAGCACAGCGACACCAGTTATTCAGAGCTCATCCCAGAGAAATAGCTGAACTAAAGACCAGAAAGGCGAGCCCTGTGCTGTCGTAGCGAAACCAAAGCCCGCGGGGAACCTGCGTCTCAGAAGAAGGAACCAGCCTCGTGTTATAACCAGTCTGGTCAGGACCTTCCGTTCCAACGCGGTCCGGTCCCAGCCGAGCGCCATCTGTCAATTTTTAACAGCCAGACTTGCGTAACCGTTGCCCGTCAGTTATCACCATTGCCACAGCGACGTCATTGCGCATCAACCTCCATCAGCCTGGCCTTCTCACGACCATGGAGCCAAACCAGTTGCCGCACCTGATCTCGCAGATCAACACAAGTTCACTTCCCGCTCACGATGAACTGTGGACCGCCAGCCGTAATCACGATGACAGGCCAGCCACACGCCGGCTCACCTGCGCCGTCTCACACCTTCTCACCACCATCCCCTTGTCAATTCCAAAAAGGCTCCCATGGTTCCTGATGCTGAAACAGCTCACTTGGGAGACATCCGCTGGTCGACTGGTCATCTGTTAGATGGATAGACAGCAGACTGATCATAACAACCACACTTATCGCGGCCGACACAGTTTGTAGCATGATGAACAAAGAATAATGTTCAATACCTTGGGAAAATATACCATCACGAGCGTGGCGAGCGAACTGTTGATACCCGATATCACGGTCGTTCTTTCCCGGGAACGGTCTCGCAGCGCTCGTACGATGAGGATGCCATTGCTGTTTCAACAGTTTCCAGACAGCCATGTCTCTGCATCAGCGGCTCATTGCCGGGGAGCTCAGCCCGGCTGGCCCGTCAGAGCCGATCAGCCTGCCGGAATGAACAGGTGACGCGCGAACTGCCGATGACAACACAGCATATTTCTCCCGAGTTAATTTGTCGAATTAGCTCACCGCCTGGCCAGATTAACGCCTCCAACTGGCAAACACGCACTGTACGGTTGTCCAGCCTCACGTGCGATATTGTCATTTCGAACGTTTGTTCATTCCTCTTTCATTTTACACGAGATGGAGGTCTTTTGTTTATCGCAACATCATGTGCTGTGGTCAATATTACGCAGTGACAGCCATCGGGTTTGACACCGCCAACAAGCAGACAAAGATACCGGCTGACAGGGTGGACTTGCAACAGCAATCTCACATCATCCTGTTCAAACAGCCGACAAATTCGATTCAGCACCCCTGACACTGGCCTGCCACACCTCCGGGTGCCCCTCAGGTTCCGCCAACCGCGCCCAGGGTCAACAGCCGTCAGCAATCAGTCCGCCTGATGCAGACGGCCTGGTAGGCCCGCCCAGATGGGCCCGCCCGCGAGGTCAAACCTGGGCAAGGAATACACCAGAGCAGCCCAGGCGACATGAACCGATCAACAGCTGCCTCCACCGCAGAAGACGGAAGAAACTGTTGAAATCGCTCGAGTGGTCTGAACACACTGCTGCGCATCGATCACCAGAGCAGATCACATCAGCAGAGTGAGACCACGGTGCCGAGCAGCATCATTCTGAATCGGTGAAAACATAACGACAGCACTGGCCCAACCACACAGTGAGCCCAGCAGTCTGCCCGAGACCAGGCAGCCAGAGAACAGAGGCCGGTCACGCATCCCGGAATACACCAGCAAGGCCGGCCAGGTGTCCGTAACAGAAGACGAAAGATGGCGACAGAACAAATGCACCGAGCGCCCACTGCGGGGCCGATGGCCTGACCAACACCAGACTTCAAACTCCACACTTGATCACGCGCAGCATCGTTATGCGGCGAAATCAGCCCCAAAGCGATTTCAAATGAACATGACCGCCTGGCATCGTTACCCGCGACCTGCTGGCCCTGTTATCAACAATCAACCACAGCCAACAACACCAGCCCGCCATAATGACCGAAACCAGAAACAGTAACCATTGTACCCGGCCCAAATAGCCTCGCCCTGACGGCGGGCCTGACATCACATCTGGCTTTACCATCAGGTTCAACGGATTCCGTTATATTATGATGATTGGCCTTTAACCGACAAAGATTGAGTCATGAATACATGCGAACACATGATGAGGCTGCATCCGTTAACAGCATGGTTGGTACCGCGGTCAGTTGCGAAATTATCGGCACCCATGGAACAGAAATTGCAGACTTTGTGGCGGTTACCGGAGGTCACCGCACACGCATTTCCAGTTGCTGCCGAATTGTCCCGTCAGTTTTTGCGATCAGAGTCCGGCACGCCTTACGGCGGGCCCAGCTGTTATTCTTGAAGAACAGACCACGCCACTTTACAGCACACACATCAGACCATCAATTTCAATAGTCGATAGTTATCCACACAGGCCTTATTAATTGCGCCGATTATGCCCGCATGTGTTTTGTCCGCAGCACCCTGGCCACTGCTCGACCGCCCAGCGGGCGTGGTCTGCAACCACCCTGGGGCGCCACTGGGCACCGTCCACGGAGTCAGCAGACGGCATGAACACATGGCGCCCGCCAGACGCAGACCTCGAACAGCAGCAGGCTCCAGCGACAGTGAAAGTTAACTGGTTGTCGAGCAGAACACAGAATCAGACGAAAATTGCATCACCCTGTCACATTGCCAGTAGCGATAGCCCGATCACCCGTTACATCACATCAACTTCCCGTCAGCCCACCACCTCATCAAGGAGTCAGCAGTTTCCCAACACAGACCTGTGCCTCAGCCCCGCCTCGATCATTTGTCGCACAGCCCTGACAACCAGTGCTCACCACCGCACATGATCGGCTTCAGGCTGAGACAAGCACCGTTCCACAGTCCGCCTTGGGACCTGTCACCCCCACCACTGGGTCATCAACCCGAGAACAGGTCCCTTTCTTCTTCCCGAAGAGGGTACTGACCTCACCGTCGCCTGCCCCACGCCACCCAGCCAATCACGCCTGTTCCGCGCATGTTCCCCTGGTCCCTTCAGGCCAGGAGGCTGACCGTCCAAGAGTCCAGCGTCATTCCTCCCACCCAGCCTGCCTTTCCGTTCACTGCATCTTCGCCTTGAGTTCACTTGAGCTATCACACTTCCATTTCCTTCTGTTTCATTCGCACTGTTCCAACAGCCAGACCAGGCACCGCATGGCAGCCACCATCCGCAGTTGTGGACCAGGCCTGCCTGAACCAGGTCGTCAGCCAGAGCGGCCCCTCTCAGTGCCTCGCTGTCAGCAGCATGACGCCGCCGCGGCCCAGCAGCCTTCACCCGGTGCCAGGCTGCCCAGTGAGCCCTCCACCTTCCGCGGTGTCCAGGCTCAGTCACTGGCTCACCTTCACCCAGCCTGCACAGGGATTACCATCGGTCCGCAGTGCCAGCAGTCCCCCCGCGAGGTCCACAGCCAGTGGCCAGCTCAACCCCACACCCATTACATCCGAGCCAGTTATCCTTAAACACCACTAAACAGAGAGGAGTCCTTCTTCCGGCTGGCAACAGTGGTCGACCTGCCCCAGCCAGGCCGGCTGGCGAAGCTTCCCGCCGTGGCGGTCAGAGCCCGCCAGCCCAGGCGGGAGCGGGTCAAGGTCGGGTTCATTACGCCGTAGTTGATCTGGGCGACCAGCTGGAGCCACCGCCGTCCAGCCCTGTCAGGCCGAGCCGGGGTCACATCTTCGTCACCCGCCAGTTCAGCCTGGTCTCGGGCAGACAGGTGGTCTCGGCCACGTGCCCCGGTTCGGCCGCCGAGAGTCCCGATCTCCTCAGCGCGGTCCGACCGTCTGGTGCCGGTCAATCGCAGCAGTTCCACGTCGTCGCAGAACGGCCCACGGCAGTCTCCGGCGAGCCACCGGACCTTCAGGCGTCTCCCGAGGGAGGCGCCACGCGCACAGACAACACGAGGTCAGCCACCGAACACCGAGTGTGTTGAGTCCGTGACGGGAGACGCCCCGATCTGGGCCGAGCAGCCTGCAGAACATCTGCACCGATTGGCATCCCCCACACCACCAGCATGATTTACTCCACCAGCAAGGCCTCCACGCCAGCAGCAGCTGATAGTTGTGATCCATCAGGTTTGAACAGAGCAGATCACCTCAGGCCCGTCTCGTTCTCAAGATGAAGATGATTGCATGAAGAACCCGCCAGCCCGCATCACCACACCCCACCAGCCGATGGCTCACAAACGAGCTGTCGAAAAATGAG
>JALJVW010000406.1:0-17471 GCA_024865655.1 Emberiza elegans | reverse complement strand
AGGGTTCGGGATTCACCTGGTTGGAAGTCGGCGGCTGCAGCGGCAGGACTGACTGCAAGTGGAGGGGGACGCCCCGGTACCAGCTGGAGGCCATGGAGGCCATAACAAAGGTCGTAAGTTTAGTTCATAATCAGTGGGGAATAAAATGCGAACTTAGGCATTTCAACTTCGCTATTGCGAAACTCTTAGAATTAGGGGTGATTCAACATCCCGCCGAAATATTACCTTCAGAATTATGGGATAAATATACCATCGTGTTGGCTGAGAATACCAAGCTCTCAGGTAGTGGAAAAAGTCTTAAAGCGTGGGGCAAGGTAGAACAAGCCCTACGCCAGGCATTAGAGGAACAGGAGACGTGGAAAGAAGCACGAATGTGTTTATTAGATGCGCCACAGGCGGGAGTGGCCACAGCCACAGGACCTGCCCCAGAGAGCGACCCGGGGGGGGGCAGGGATACACGGGGGTCGTGCGCGTTTTGTCCTTCCCTTAAGCCAGACCCACAGAACCCAGAATCACCAGGGAAGCCCCCCACAGAAGCCCAGGCCCCTGAAGGAGCCCCTCACCCCCGCCTCCCCTCCCAGCCACCCAAACAAACAGCGGACCCCCCACCGCTGCCGCCGGCTTCCGATACTGCATGGGAGATACACTAACAAGCGAAATCCTTTTGGGGAGGACTGTCTGGAGAGGCGCGGGAAGCCAAAAAAGTGGCCAGCCCGAACCGGCGCGACGGTGCCATCGCGGCAGCCGCCTCTATGGGACGAACATGGCGCTGACCAGGAGGGAGGGGGGCGGGCCCAGCCTGTTCGTGGCTTGAACAGCCTGGAACCGTGAATAGCCGCTGACACACATGCGCGGGGGGGCGGCAGAGGGTGTTCCCCCAATCGAGATCCACGCCCAATGCCACCACCATATAAGGGAGAAATCCCTCCCCGCTAGAGGCAGGACAAGCCCAGGGGGCGGGAGCGGCACCGTCCCTGAGGGGAGGGGCGGGGTCGGAGCTGAACAAAACGGCACGGAGGGCCAAAAGTGTGGTGGTATTCAACTTCCGGCTTGGAGATGAGCAACAGCTCCTCCGACAGCTCCGAAGAATCAGCCAAACCTGGCTGGCTCTCAGAAACCAAGAACATAGAATCAATGCGGTTTGGAGTGAAACCGAACAAATCTCTAGACAAAGCCGGGAAGCAGGTACAACATAAACTTACTGATTGGGGAAAAAGAAAGATCTCATGTGCTGACTTCACCCCCGCGGCGGCAATACATGCTTTCTCCGTAAGGGTTACCGGAGCACAGGGGAATCAACAAAGGAATTACACCCTGATAAACCCCAAAGAAATTCAGACAATTGCTAAAACTATTTCAGAGAAGGGGATTCATTCAGCTGTGGTTTCCACTCTCGTGGGTGGTCTTTTCAGCAATGATGATTTACTGCCTTTTGATATTATACAAATAAGCCGCATGCTCTTTGACGGAGCTGGCTTAATTGTATTTAAGCAGGAGTGGCAGGACAACTGCACAACAGCTCTCGGACTCGCGTCCGGAGAGGGACAGCAATTGCATGGTTCAAGCTTGTCTACACTGCTAGGAAAACATGACGAAGTAGCTACACCCCAGCAGCAAGCAGCACAGTTGCGGGCTGAGGAGGTTCGGGCAACCACCCGAGCCACCAGAGAGACGATTCGTTCAGCCTCTCGGGTAGTGGCTAAGCCAGCACCGTGGTCCACCATTAAACAGGGAGAAAGCGAAGGTTTTACGCAGTTTGTCGACCGCCTGCAGATGGCAGTAGATTCCTCTACTTTGCCGGTAGCGGTGAAGGGGCCAGTCGTGGCTGACTGCTTATGTCAGCAATGTAACTCCATCACCAAAGATATTTTGCATTCGCTGCCGGCCGGGGCCAGCGTGGCTGATATGATCAAACATGTGGTAAGGGAGGAACAACTGACTCCTATCCAAGCAGCCATGCACACCCTGACCAGTGCAATGGCATGTTTTAAATGTGGACAGGCGGGGCATGTCGCGGTGGGCTGCCCCCAGCCGGCACGACCTCTTCTGGCAGCACCCCCGCTCCAAACACGCTTGAGAGGGATCTATTGGAGCTGTGGGAAAAGGGGCCATCTGGCCAGGGAATGTAGATCCCGGCTCTGGGGAAACAGGAGGGGGAGGGGGCACGTGGGCCATGTTCAGCCTCCTCCCGCTGCGAATGCAAGATGGCCCACCTATGCCAACCCCCAATGGGGCACGGGAACTTCATATCCCATACTCCCACAGGGGGCAGCCGGTTCCACGCCCCCACCAGCAGCCCAATGGCAGGGCTGCACGGCCCCGTCCACAGTGCTCTCGTACCCACCACCACCACAAGCTGTGCCGCAGGGCCAGCAGGGGGCGCCCCAGAGCGGGACCCTTGGGTGGCCCTGGCCATGAAAATAGAGAAGGAACCCCTGAGGGTGTGGGGGGCATGCCGCCTTTATGGCAGTCAGGATCCCCACGTTATAGGGCTTCAGTTCTGGGCGGACACGGGATCAGACTGCACGATTCTACCCCAAGCACACTGGCCCGGGCATTGGCCATTCAAAGAAGTCCCTCCAGTGAACGGGGTGGGGAGGCAATCCCGGGCATGGAAAAGCACCCAGCTGGTGGCCATGACACTCCACACGAAAGAGGGACCAGAACAGACAGTAGCAATCTATCCCTACATTTTGCAAAACTCCACCCCTGATAGGGAGAGACGTCCTTGCCATGCTAGGAGTCAGGATTACAAATTTATCATGAGGGCCACTGCCGTTCACCCCCCACTGCCGATCAAATTGACGTGGAAATCATCAGATCCCGTATGGGTCGGGCAGTGGCCCTTGTCAGAGCCACGAACGGCAGCCTTGCTGGAACTGGTCGACCGCGAATTGCAAAAGGGTCACATAGAACCCTCCATCAGCGCGTGGAATACCCCTGTATTTGTGATCCCCAAAAGGTCCGGAGAGGGTTATCATCTCATCCATGACCTGAGAGAAGTAAACAAAACCACCTGACCCATGGGTCCAGTTCAGACACTGCTGCCCATGAACTCAGCTGTTCCCGAAGGGCAGCCATGCGCAGTGCTGGACATCAAAGACTGTTTCTTTTCCATACCCCTACACCCTGACGACAGAGAATGATTCACTTTTTCCATTGTGTTCCTAAACGGCGAATGGCCAAACCTCTGTTTCCAATGGAAGGTCCTTCCACAAGGCTTGTACACAGCCCCAGCATATGCCAAATCACCGTGGACAAAGCACTGATGCCAGTCCGACACTCCTGCCCTACTGCGACCATCATCCAGTACATGGACGACATCCTGGTCGCCGCACCGTCAGCAAGCCAAGTGGATCACCTGGTGTCCACGATCACAGAGACCCTCCAGGCCAACGGCTTCGAGATAGCAAGCGCAAAGATCAAGAGAGGACCCTGCGTGACCTTCCTGGGAGTGGGAATCACAGGTTCCTATGTGACACCCCCCAAGGTGAAGGTCTGCCAGGACATCAAGACGCTCCACGACGTGCAACGCCTGGTGGGATCGCTGCAGTGGCTTCGCAACATCATCCTAATCCCTCCTGAGGTCATGGACCCTTTATATGACCTCCTGAAAGGAAAGCACTCCTGGGAACCCAAGGAGCTGACACCACAAGCAAAGAGTTCCCTCGACTTCATTGAACACCAGATGTCCACTGGCACACTGGCCAGGTGGAACCGAGCCATCCCGCTGGACTTGTACGTCCCACTTCACGCCCGAAGGGAGAAGTGGGAGCACTGGCTCAAGGACCTTCCGAAAAGTCCAGGCCGATCCTGTGGGTGATCCTCGGAAGACCTGCCCGTGCATTCTCTCTGGGAATCGAATGCATCGCCAACCTCATAACGAAAGGCAGGACACTCGCCCTGAAACACCTAGGAACCGAGCTGACAACAATCCACCTTCCTTTCCACAAGCAACTGACCACAGAGTCAACCACGATATCGGAGCACCTGGCCCTTGCTCTCACAGGCTTCGGAGGAGAAATCTCCTACTCCGCCAAACCACCTTGGACCCAGCTGCTGACACTGTCGACATGGACATGCCGCCAAAGGTCATGGACCGACCGCAACCAGGACCAACGGTCTTCACAGACGCTTCCTCCACGACTTCCACTGCAGCGGCAGTGTGGCAGACAGGAGAACAATGGCATTGCGTCAAAGCGAGTGACCCCACACTTTCAGTGCAACAGCTGGAAGCAGCAGCAGTGGTCCTGGCATATGGACTCTTTGGAGATGAACGCCTCAACATTGTAACGGACTCTATATTCATTGCAAAGCTCTGCCTAGCCATGGCAGGACCAGGTGTGTCGACATCTGCAGCAGCCCTGATGCTGGAAAAAGCGCTCTCCTCGCGACAGGGCACCGTGTCCTTCATCCACATCAACAGTCATAACCCAGTCAAAGGCTACTTCCAGATCGGCAATGACAAAGTTGACGCCGCAGCAAAAGGCGTGTGGACGTTGCAGGAAGCTCGCCAACTGCATGAGTCGCTCCACATCGGAGCCAAAGCACTGGCAAGGAGATGGGATCTCGGCAACGGGCACGAAACATGTAGTGGCCACCTGCCCTCATTGCCAGAAGTCACCCCTGTGGACCAGTGGGGTCAACCCGAGAGGTCTCAAGCCTTCAGAGATCTGGCAGTCGGACTTCACTCTGTGCCAATTGCTGAAGCCCCGGCCATGGCTTGCAGTGACAGTGGACACTCACAGCAGGACAATTGTAGCCACACAGCACAGTAAAACTAATTCCAAGGCCACAATTTTCCATTGGCTGACAGCCATGGCATGGCTTGGTATCCCCAAGCAGATCAAAACTGACAACGGTTCCAATTTCACCTCCAAACCAGTGCAAGAGTTCGCCTCGAAATGGGGCATCACCTTAGTGCAAGGTATCCCATATAACAGTACCGGGCAGGCCATAGTTGAGAGAGCAAACCAGACCCTGAAAACCAAACTAGAGGTGTTGGCAGAAGCAGAGGGTTTTGCCAATTCCATTCCCCCGGGAGATCAAGCACGTGTGCTGGCAACCACCTTGCTAGCGTTGAATCAGTTCCCCAGGGGGGAGGAAACAAACAGGCCTGTCCAAAAACACTGGGCCACCCGAGCATTAGAGGAGGGCCCACAAGTCGCAATCAGAAATGAGTTAGGCGAATGGGAACAGGGCTGGAGACTGATGCTCACGGGGCGAGGGTACGCAGCTGTCAAAAAGGATGGCAAAATCAGGTGGTGTCCGCTTAGGTCAATTAAGCCTGACCTTCACGAAGAGCAGAATGAGACTGATGAGAATTGTGAGTTTCTGTTTTCAGGACATGCTCGTGGGGCGTCCTCGTAATGCGTACGCCCCCAGAGGAGGAGAGTGACAGACCACCGAACCACCAGACAGTGCCTGAGAGACCCGTAAGGGGTGAGACCCGAGCATCAACGATGTTTCTGTGTGATTTTGCTGCTGGGGCTTGTCGCCAGAGGGCAAGGCAGCCCAGACCATTACCCCATCAGCCATTCAGGTGGGTCATGCGACACCCTACCAGTGACAAGGTGCTCAAAGAAATCACCACACCAACACCCCATCCTTTGTGCTTCATTACCGACCTGTTTCCAGGACAACCAAAGGTAGATCCCTACTCCTCACACGCCACACACATGTACCTATCCTATTGGTGCCCAGCATCAAACCCCGGGAAAAGCTATTGCAATCACCCAGGGTGGGGGTATTGTAGGCATTGGGGCTGTGAAACCATTATCACAGATGCCAGACTTTCAGGGCCTGGGTGGGACCCACAAGAGCCCGACAAATTTTTGCAGTTCACCTGGGCGCCCACCGGCTGCAAAACACCTGTTTTCCTCCAGGGAAACTTCTATCGGAACCGTCACAAAATCCCCAAAATCTGGAAGTGCACTCACTACAACATGACGGTTCTGCAGCCAAATCACCCTAGCTGGGCCATAGGCAAAGCGTGGACAGTAGTCCTTCAAGGGTCAAAGGAGTGGGTGAACGTGCAAATTGTCAGGCTCCAACCATCGACACCCTGAGCAGTCAGACCAAACAAAATTATTAACACCACGCAGAAAGGGAGAGACGCAACCTACCCCAAAACCCTGCCCACAAAGGCCACCAATACCCCGACAGGCCAAGTAGAAACCTTTCCGGTAGGTCACTCAGCTGGGTTGGACCCGGACCCAATCCTTCACATGCTAGAAGCTACCTTCCTTTCCCTGAACGAATCCAACCCGAACCTAACCGATTCCTGCTGGCTTTGTTATGATGTCAAACCCCCTTTTTATGAAGGAGTAGCTTTGAACACCCCTTTCAGTTATTCCACAGCAAACACCCCTCACCAGTGCAGGTGGGACACCCCTCGCAAAGGAATTACCCTGAGTCAAGTCACAGGCCAGGGCAAATGCTTTGGTAATGCAACCCTAGCTAAGCGGAAAGGCGATGTCTGCACCGAAGTTGTCAAGCCCGACAGGAAGAACAATAAGTGGGTGGTCCCATCCGCATCTGGGATGTGGGTTTGCCAGCGGTCCGGAGTGAGCCCCTGTGTGTTCCTTGCCAAATTCGATGACTCTAATGATTTTTGTGTCCAGGTTCTGATTGTTCCTAGGGTCCTGTACCACTCAGATGAAGTGGTGTATCGCCTTTTCAAAGAACCCAGCCGGCTCCACAAAAGAGAAGTAATAACTGGTATAACTATCGCAATGCTGCTCAGCCTAGGAGCAGCCGGAACGGCCACGGGTGTCTCAGCCCTAGTGACCCAGCACCACGGACTGTCCTAACTACAGATGACAATCGATGAAGACTTGCAAAGGATCGAGAAATCCATCTCCTTTTTGGAAAAGTCGGTCTCCTCACTCTCAGAGGTGGTCTTGCAGAACAGGTGGGGACTAGACCTCCTGCTCATGCAGCAAGGAGGCCTGTGTGCCACTTTGAAAGAGGAATGTTGCTTCTATGTGGACCAATGGGAGTCGTTAGAGACTCCATGGCAGAACTCCGAAACAGACTGGCTCAGAGACAGAAAGACAGGGAAGCCCAACAGGGCTGGTTCGAGTCCTGGTTCAATAAATCACCATGGCTAACCACCTGATTTCTACCCTAATAGGCCCATTGGCAATGCTACTTCTAGCTATTACCTTCGGACCATGCCTGTTGAACAAGATAGTCTCATTCGTTCAGACCTGCCTAGAACGGACCAACATCCTGTTTCTAGGCCGGCAACAACTGCTGTGAATCCAGCCAGGCTAAACTCGGCTGGAAAAAATTTACTCAGGTTTACCAAACCCCTTTTCCTTGTCGAATCACAACCTTATACCTCATTTTAGTGCCTATGTATATGACTACCTCATTCATTTGTGAAAAAGGGGGGGGAAGTGTGGCTGACAGGGACAGGCATTTGGAAGATTACACGGCTGTCACGCGAAAGGGACAATTCCCCTTCCCCCTAGCCTTCCAAGATAAGGATCACCCTAGGAATGTAACCCCCCTAACCCTAGTAACTTTCCACTGATCCCAGTAGTTTCCCACTCTATACTGACCATAGAAGCTACTGTAAACCCCCCACTGACGTAGTGAAACCCCTTAGACTATATAACCCCACAAAATGAGACAATAAAGGCCTTTTGACTGTCCACCACATTGGTGTCTGCGTTTGTCACTGGCTCGAGCGGTCCTGGATTTGGGCCATATTCTCCGTGAAACCAGGTTGCTCCGCCTTGCAAAAGGCAGCAGAAGAGCTGAAAAGCTCGAACTACAGCAGCAAACTCAACTATTTGAGGAGACCCTTCTACTGATTGAATGTCTGATTCCCAAACATTGGTTTCTTGGTTCAACCAAGTTACGACTGATTTGTGACTTTTGCCAGAGCCATCAGTGAAAAGAGTGATTGCATTTAAAGGTTCTTCACTTAATTTTGGTTTCTCTCTGAAGCTCAATTTGGCCTGTAAAAATTTGTGAGCTGGGTAGTGAACAGAACAAGCACCTGGGAAACCCAAAAATGCATACTGTAAATCATCAGAACTTTGCATGGCCCAATTAAGGTAATCCTTTTTCAATGGCAAATAGATAACTGCAAATTCTTGGCCTGTCAAAGTTAACAATCTGGTTCTGGCCTTAATTACAATATATGCCATCATTTCTAAAACGGGGAAAATAGTTTTTGGAAACCTGTAAGGAATAAAAACCCATTCTATTATTAGCAAAGGTTTTGATTCAGAAGGATCCCACTGAAAAATAAGACCACAAAGTTGCATCTTTTCTCCTAAAACTGCACAAAAGAAAGGCTTTTCAGGAGTGCATCGATGAGCTTGTCGTCTTTGAAGAGTTGACGTCGCAGCTTTGGATCTTTGTTGTAGGAATGTCCAGTCCACCATTTCAGATTTCAGTCACGAGACGAGCATGGGTTGATTTCATCTCTGTCTGCGTCAAAGCTGTGATGAGCAAGTCATTCCTGTAGTGTAGAATCCTGGATCTTGGAAACTTCTGTTGAACTGGAGACAAAACTTGTACAACAAGATATTAGCAAATCATGTACATCATGACAACAATATCTTATGACAAGTACAAAGCTGTTTTGGTTGGAATGTTTACACATGAAAATCTTTTTTTTAACATGACTTGGTTTACAATAAGCAAGGCATTGAGGCTTTTTGTCAGAATCCAACTGGACAGTGCTAACAGAATTCTCTGAAGTTTTTTTGGTTTTCTAAGATATTTTCAATTTTATCTACTTGCTGTGCCAAATTATCTTCCAATGCTTTTCCCACAATGCTGACCTGTAAATTAGCAAGATGTTGGGGTCCGACCAACCTACTACATGCTGTTAGCATTTGCGTCACAGTTGGAGGCTGATCAGGCAATGTTAAAATAATTTTTCTACATTCATTATTAGCATTTACAAAAGCAAGGTTTTGAATAATGTAAGAACAAGCCTGTTCATCCGGACATTGTCTCTCAACTGCTTGAGTTAATCTATCCAAAAAAGAACCATAAGATTCTTCTTAACCTTGTTTAATCACTGCATAAGAATTTATATGGGTACCAGCAGGCTCTACCAAAAACAGAGCTTTTCTAGCAGCATCTTTAATGTCTGCTAATACAGGCCAGGGTAATTCTGCTGCTTGATTTTCTGCTCTGTGATAAGGTGGATCACCTGCCAATTGAACAACATCCAAATCTTTATAAACAGTATTTGCATATTTTTCAACCAACTTATTAAGAAGTTTTTTCCATTGTAATTCCCAGAGCAGGTATTGCGAATTAGTTAAAATCAGAGATGCCAGATTTCTGCAATCAGCAGGCACTAAGTCATAAGAATTAAAAGTACTTTTCAACACACTGTTAAAATAAGGAGAAGAGAATCCACTTTCTTTCAAAGCCTGATGTAATTCTTTTATATCATGATGAGTAAGCTTTTCTATGTTGGGTTTCGATCATTACGACCGTAGGTTACAGGTAATGCAAGGAGTTGATTCTTGGAACCCAGATCTCTTTCGAGATCCTGATTTATCTGAGACCAGTTAGGCAATACTAAAGGAGTTCTGCTGTGTTAGATGCAGCAGAATTAAAATTTTCACTGACAGCAGCTGATTCGGGAACTCTGCCAATGTCTGAATTCTTAACAGGAACACTGTGTTGGCAGCAAGCCTTTCCGGGAACACTGCCAGTGTCCGAGTTTCTGGCAGGGATATTACTGTGGCAACAGCATTCCCCAGGAACTCTGCCAGAACAATAAGAGAAACCAGTATCCAAATTTTTAACAGACACACCAGAACAACACGCCCCTCCTGAAGCCTTGCCACAAGGGACAGGAGCAGGCTCTGCCGAGTACCTTGCCCCCTCCAGAGCCCAGCCCAAAGGGGCTGGACAGGAGGCGTGTTCTCTACATTGTGAATTAGAGCCAAAGTTTGCTTCATCGCCAAAACCTGACCTTGAGCTTCTATCTCTGATAACTTCTGGAACAATGCCACTTTCTTTTGCCTGCAAAGGCTCAACTGGATAACTGCCAACATTAGCTTGCACATTCAAAAAACCATCTCTCCTTTCACCGACAAATGGAACAGATTTACAATTTTTTAAGACCTCAGTCTGAGTTTCAACAAAATCCTTAGGAAAATCTCTAGCTTTGTTTTCAAACCTCTGTTTAGGCACAGCCCCTTTAGTTCTGACCACAACCTCTGCCTGTTTCCCTGTTCTGTCTATTGAGGACAAACCTGAATTCACATCATTCTCATTTTTAACATCAAAAGTCTGACGAGACCAACTTGGCAAAGGCTTCTCAGAACAAAGAACCAAAAAAGACTGTTTCGACTGCCAACACACATCCTTCTCCAGAACCAAACTCAAAGGAGTGGCTCCCACTGCCCGAGCTGGGGAAGCAGGGACAGAAGGACCCCCCACAGCAGCACTGTTAGACAAAACAGATTCCAAGCCTGATTCAGCCCCTCCGGCATGTACAATTTCAGAACTCATATTTCTCTTATCACAAAACCTTTGCAAATTCTCCTTTTCCCCCTGCACGCGGCTTGCACCCTCCCTTAATCCAATATCATGAACTTTCACACTCCCGGGACTCAACGAAAAGTCTGTGCGCACCTCTCGACCTGAAAAAAGTTCATTTCCCGGAGAGGTGATAGGGAGAGTATTTTCCACCGCAGGAGAAGAGAGAGACCCGGAGGAGGCAGGAAGCACGACCTGAGCTGGAAATTGTTCCAGTGCACAGTTCATAGGGGACGCGTTGCTGTCAGGACCAGGAGACCCCCCAGACTCCCCCGATGAATGGGAACCATCCCGACCGGAACCCGGAGCCTCCCCAGAAAAGGACGGTGATTCAGTTTCACTTGGAGTTAAAGAGTCTGAGCAGGGCATTTGGATTGGTGGCTCTGAACTGTCTTGACTATCATCAGTTTTTTTAAAACAGTCCAACAGAGCCCTAGAAGCAGGAAGAAGCCTGCCCACACTGTCATCTAGTTTGAGAGTGAATGAATTGAAGATTCTCCAGGTTATTTGATCCCATAATTCAAAGGTAAAAGCATCCTGTAAATCTATATTTTGAGTGTTGGCTTTTACCCAACTTAATAAGTCTATTAATTCAGTTCTGGAGATATCTACTCGTCCTTTATCTTGTAAAAGTTTCTCAAGCCGGTAAATTACATCCCATTCTATTTTAGTTAGATGGGACTGCCCCATCTGTGATGCCCCAAGGGACCCCTGAAAAGAGATTAATTACAGAAGCCGGCTATTTAGATGTCAGAGGTTAACCCTTGGGACGCCGTGCCCGTTAGCGGAGTTTTCTTCTTTTCTTCTTTTCTTCTATTCTTCTATTTTTCTATTTTTCTATTTTTATAATTTTTTATACTAATCTCCAATCCTCACAGAGGAGTCACCATTTGACACGGGAAACCTGTACAACATGAACAGGACGGGACACGCAGAAGCAGTGTCTTGAGCTTTATTTTTTTAGCATCAGTCTCAATACATTGAATACAATGGAGACAGGAGAGATGCTAACAGCTCGCTGTTCCCAAAGCATGCCAAAGAATTCCAGTGTGACAGTATAACATAAGACAAGTCCAGCCTAAGATTCATCCAATCATACAGAGTAAAAGCATATTGACAGTAGTTCTGTCCAATCACTTAAAGAACACGTAACTAGGGTTAAAACAATAGCATTCTATTCTTTAAGACAATGGTTCGTTCAGAAGAGACACAGCACAGAGCTCTATTCATGATCGGCCTTCTAATATATACTTAATATATACCTAATATATACTTAATATATACTTAATATATACTTTTTGCAACTTAGGAAGCTCAGCTACAGAGGCTTATTGTTATAGCTTACTTGATTTTCCCATGGCCTAGAAAACATGTTCTGCTGTTTTAGCACTATTTCCCAACCTGCTGCCTGAGGCCTGTCTTTTCTACCCTATCCTAAAATCCTCTGGTTTTAAGGATTCCTGCAAATACCTTAAAGAATTCTCTTGAGACAGAGGAGGGAGGACACAGCTCTGCTTTTCCCTAGCTCTTTTCCCAGACAGAGCAGGAAATGCTGAGGGGCCCATCATCCTCTTGTGTCCTGCCTCCTCCTTGCCCACAGGATTTCTGTCCGCAGGCTGGCACGGAGCTGTGTTGGGCACTTCTGCTTTGGGCTGCTGCTGTGCATGGATGGGAGCAGTGTGTGCTTGGTGGGGAAGAGGCTGTGATCCAGGGTTTCCTCTGGAGAACAGCAGGAATGAGACCTGCAGCCAGCCTGGGCCTTCTCTCTGTTGTTATCATCTCTGCTCTGCACACGCTGTGATCGGCACCGCACCGGCGGCTTCTTGGGGCTGCTTTGGGGAATGGTGTGGGTGTGTGACAGCAAGAGCTGAGTGTGCTCCTGGTGTGTCTGAGCAGAAACAGGGGCAAGATAAAACCAGCCTGAACTCCCCATTTTGGGGAAGCCTTTGACAGAGGTGCTGAAGGGAATGTCTTTCTCCCAAAGCCTGTGAGCCACAGAGCGGGAGAAGGACTTGCTGAATACTCAGGTGAGAAAGTAAGAATGAAATAGAGAACATTTTTAGCTACAGCAGCTCGTTGCATGACAGGCCTTTTTGGGTAAGAAAGGTGTTTGTCCAGCCATTGCCAGTTCAGAAATGCTGCTTTTTCAGAATGGGAGCAAAACTAATTGGGATCATCTTTGCAGAAACGGCCTCTGGCCTCTGACTTTCTGCATGCTGTGATAAGCAAGAAGCAGAAGATTGACCAAGAGCCCAGTGATGTCCAGCCAGCAGCTGGTGACCACTCTCCTTCTTCCTTGGACCTGCCTTCCAAATCCTGCTCAACTTTGAACCTGCCTCCAAGTGTCAGCTCCCTTTCAACCTCCACCCCTGAAATACAGCCAAAAAATGGAATTTGGACACATTCTGGAGTCCCAGTGTCTGCCAGGGTGCAGGGAAAGACTCCCAAGTCCAAAGGTGAGACAAGAGAATTAGACAGGTTGAAGAGATCCCACGCTTTGGATTTGTATAAAATGCTTGCCATGATCAAAGCCAAAGATGAGCAGAGAGCACAGGACCCAGGCAGAAAAGGAGTCCCACAATGCAAGTGCAAAGGGTATTAAACTGAGGGACCACTTTTAGATATGCTTCCATTTCATTTTTTACTGGATATTTGTATGATTCTTTAGTCATATCCAGCCTCTCATCCACCAGCACCTCCAAGTCCTCCTCATCTTCATTCCCAAGCCTGTCTTGGTACCAGGGCATGTCACAAAGCCAAAGATGCAACACTTTGCATTTGGCCTTGATGAATCAGTTGTGGTTCCCAGGGCGTCAGTTCCCAGTCTTGTTCTGGTCCCTCTGGATGGCATTCCAGGCCTCTGGTGTTGGAAACTTGCTGAGACTGCACCTAATCCCATTGTCCTTGTCATTCTTGACATAGCTCCATGCTTGAGTTTACAAACTGGGGAAGTCATACAAAAGCACCATGCATAAAAAGAATTGTTGATGAAAACTTCCCTTCCAGTATAACTCCTTTACCTGCTTTTAATGACTGTTTCTTTTTAATGCTTTACTCTTTGGATTCTTATAGATCTGTTATTGCTGAACAAATAGAGGTTCAACAGCCTTGGTACATCCTTTTGAATCAACTTCCTTGCCTTCTCCAGACCTCCAGTTTGAACTGTTTGTTTCTGGTTTTCCCTCGCTTTAGGAGAAAAAGCAGAGGTCAGAGGAGCCCAGGAAAACAAGTCAGGGCCTGTGCCTGAAAAGAAGAGGATGATGGCTGTGAGACTTGCAGACATCGACTGGAGCGGCTGCGCTGCTGTTTACGGCCGACCCTACAGGGACAGGGTGATTCATTTACTTGCCCTGAGGGATTACAAGGAGCCAGAGTTGCTTGCTCGGCTGCAGAGAGATGGAGTCAGGCCAAAGGACAAGGATTCCCTTGGAAAGATCCTTCAGCAGGTGAGATCGTGGAGCCTGTGCCAGCAATTCTTCCATCATGCTGTTGTGCTGTTCATAATTTTACTACTTCCTCACCTGTTCAAATTAGAGGCTTTTCCAATTCTCCTTCAAGTTAAGTTCCACTGCTATTTCTTTCTGATATGCTTTCATAAGAGGAGCACCCATGGAAACATGCAGTAGCTCCTTCTTTCCTTTTTAAAATTCCCTATAGACATAGGCTGTTGCTGAATTATGGAAGCATTATTCTATCAACTAGGAATATTTCTTCTTTAGCCAGGAAAAAGCATTTTGGAACCTAGTCAAAGGACCCAAATTCAAAGTGGACACAGTTTCCATTGATCCCACAGTGACTTTTAAGAACTCATTCCCTGAACCTGGGAAGTTTGTTGCTGGGTTTGCCCAGGGCAGTGGCTGGGCTTTTGTCACCCTGAAGACATTCTCAATATAATGAGAGCCATGTGCTGCCATCCTGGCTGAAGTAGCTCATTTTGATTTCTGTAGTTTGCACAGAGGTGTAATGAACATTTGTTTTCCTGAATGTCTGCCTGTAGGTAGCCAACCGGAATGCAAAGGATAATTCCTTCAGTCTGAAGGAACATCTGTTTGAAACCCTTCAGACTGATTGGCCTGGCTACAGTAAAATTGATAGAAAGAATTTGAGGTTGATACTTTCTAGGTAAGTTCAGTCTTTTGAGGAAGGAAAAGAGCCTTTTCAGAAGAAAGCCCTGGGAATTGATGTCTGGATTCTTAGAATATGCTGCCCCAGCAAAGGCCCATCAGGGTCATGGAATCCAACTCCTGGCCCTGCACAGGACACCACAAGAATCACACCAGGTGCCCAAGAGTGTTGTCCAAACACTTCTTGAAAGCCTCCTGCAGTGACCACTGGCCTGGGGAGCCTGTTGCAGTGCTCAAGCACCCTCTGGGCCATGAAGGTTTTCCTGATATCCTGCCTAAAGCTCCCCCAACTCAGCTTCATGCTGTTTCCTTGAGTCCTGGCACTGAAGGTCTGTCTTCCCTGCAAGGAAAGAACTATGACAGTTGATATTTAGGCCTTGTAACATGAAATATTGGACCATCCATACAGAAAATCAGCTCCATCTCAGAACACCACCAGCAGCAGCCAAGCAACATCTCCAGGGCCTTCTGAGAGAGACGCTCCAGCAAGATCTGCTCAGGTATTTTGTGCATTTTTAACATTCTGAAGTGTTCATTAAATTTTAGCAGACTTGCTGGTGGTGTAAAAGCTGGGATGGGAATGTGCAGGACCAGGCCTACATGTTTTGCCTCAGACATTCTGAGCGCTGTGACAGGAAGGGTGTGACAAGAAGAGAGGATCCTGCAGGGGTGGAGCAGCATTGTCCTGAGCCAGCTTTCTGCCTGCCTGGAGACTTGAGCTCAGTGCCCAGCCTCAACCCATTCCCTGGAGAAGGCTCCAAGGGCTGGCTCTGCCTGTGTGACAGAACTGCATGAAAATCTCCTGTGCATTGGAGGCTGCACCAGGCTGGGGCAGATGGGGCCCTCTCGCCTCTTTTCTCTCTGTTGCTCTGTCCCTCTCATTGCTGACCCCAGCTCTGCACTATCCACGTGATTGGACAAAACACAGGATCTACAGCATGGTGATATTCCCTCACCCCCTCCCTCTGCCTTGATTTCTCTCCTCCCTCCCTGTGCCTGGGCACAGCATGGCTGTCCTGTTGTGCTCCATCCTTGGCCCTGAGCTTTGCTGTGCTTGTGGGGAGCTTGTGGCCGTGTGCTGTGCCTTGTGAGGCAGCACTTTTGGAGAAGCTCCTTGGGAAGAGCTGAGAGATGAGCAAAGGGCACTGAGCAACAGTCAGGCTTGTTGGTAACCACTTGTGAAACTCTTTGTACAAATGGAAGGGCTTGTTAGCCAAGAGCTTTTGAGTCTGCAGAGTGGGGAGCCTGCTGGATTTAAGACAGCTGTGCCTAAAATCACAAAAGTTTTTTTGACCTGTGGCTGCTGTCTGTGTTCATCCTGATGAGAATTCACAACCAACCATCACACCCTGTACTGCTGGGTTGTAATAGTGATGCAATAATCTTATTTTTAACACTTAAAACTCTAAAACAGCCAGGTTCCTCTTTAACACATCATGTGGGTGTTTGATAGCAAATGCTGAGTCTTTTCCTGGCCTGTGCAAACAGTAATTGGGACATAGACAAAACTTAATGGGCAGCCCCATTGTGGGAGGCTTTGCTGGAGCTGCTGAAGGAGTGTCCACCTCCCAAAGCCTTTTAGCAGTAGATTTGGAGAAGGGACTTGCTAAGTCCTAAGGTGTGAAATTAGGGAATGCAACAGAGCAGATATTTACCTTCCATATTTGACAGCTAGTTTGAATTAAAACAAGATGTGTTTTTCAACCTTTGCCAAATGCTGCTTTTTTTAGAATGGGAGCAAAAGCTGATGCTGATCATAGATTAATGAATTATTTTGCTGTTGTTGCAGAAACGGCCCCAGGCTTCTGGCTTGACCAGTCCTGTGAGGAGCAAGAAGCAGAGGACTGAGCAGTAGCCCAGTTACATCCAGGCAGCAGCTGGGGCCACTCTTCTTCCTGGGTGCTGGCTTTTGACATCCCATTTTACTTCCTACCTGTCTCCAAGCCTGGGCTCCATTTCCCCTGCCCCTTTAGATTATAGAGAAAGGCACAGTTTGAGTTCTAGAATGCCAGCCTTGTAGTGCAGATGACTCCCATGTCCCAAGAGATGAAGAGAACTGGGGAGGCTGAAGCAGTAGTGTCCTTGGATTTCAATGAAGGTATTAATGTGCTGCTTTTCCTAACTCCAGTGTGGAAATAGGTGGAGTAAAATTTGATTATTAAGAGAAGCTCTGTTTGAATAAGGATGCAAGCAAGACCATATTTCAGAGGGAATACTACAGTTATACAGTTCATACATACAAAGTTAATACAATGTTATTTACAAAGTAAATGTGGAATTAGAGAGATAAAGAATAAAGGAGGAGATGGCAGGACACTACCACCCCTGTGATGGGAGCTGGGCTTGTGTGCAGGAATCAGCAAAGGAGCAGCAAAAGTCCTCCCTGCAGTCACATCTGTAACTCAACAGCCACAGAAGCTTCTGTCACCTGCTCCTACCACGTTGTCAATGATTACTCCTTGGTGGGACTTTGAGAACATACCTGCAGGAGGCTCCAACAGCTTCAAAACTTTCTTCAACCAATCTAATGGAGAAGCCTTCCCAGCAACCTCATCTAGAACAGAGCACAGATGAGAACAATTTTCAGGGTAAGCTGGGATCCCCTTCTGCCTCCAGGAAGTGGGAACTCCAAGGGAGTCGGGTAAGGCAGTGTTAGCCAGATGTCAATGGACATGGCCAAACTGCACAGGGCCTGGCAAGCTCTGGGCAGGCTCCTGGCCACTCTCCACCCTCTTTGCAGGCTCTGTGCAACACCTCTGGAAGAGGTGACTGGCAGTAGCCCAGGGCCCTGGGGCTCTCTCCCTCACACACAGAGAGAAA
>JALJVW010000405.1:0-17110 GCA_024865655.1 Emberiza elegans | reverse complement strand
TGGAAGACACTTGGGGTGTGTGCACCAATGAACCTAGCCTCTATTAAAAGGCATGAATCCACAGCTCACACAACCTGAAGCCTTGCATGTCTCTACTTTTTCTTCACAACCACTCTTTCCGCCTCTCTCCCCAGACAGACCTGTCCTGCAAAACATCATGGCACAGGAAACAATCCACCACAACCAATTCAATCTCAGTCAAGTCTTTTTGAACCTAAAACTGCAAAAAGTCAAGATGAAAATCTCTTCTGAGAGCAGAGCTAAGCTGGGATGTCCATGCATGGAGCCCCAGAAGGGCCCAGCTGTGCTGCACAGGAGAGCTGCCTCAGCCATGGGTTTGTGCTGAATGCAGGTGGAGATGTTTTTCAGGGTGATGAGGCAAGTGACTTCTCCTTTCAGGGGCTTCAGTGTCCTGGTGGAATTTTGGAGTGGAATCTTGAGGCGTGCTGGGTGTAAGAGATGGTGCGGAGTTTCCTTCATTTGCGTGATGATGGTGGCAAGGAGGCTGAAGAGCCCCGTCAGGAGCTGTGGCCTGAGTGAGGTGGACATTTTCTGGCTGTTGTGCCAAGGGAGTGTTTGCAGGTGTGCTTGCTGTGCTTTGCCAGAACACTGCTTGCAACAGGTTCTGATCCATGGTGCCTTGGACTTGCACAGCTGCATGAATCCCATTGCAGAACAGGAGCAGGAACAGGTTTTGTTTGGGTGCTCAATTGTGCCAAAGTCTCCTGTCACCTGAATCATCTTGTGCAAGCATGGGGTACAGGTGCAGAGGCTGACAGGCCAAGAGGGGCAGGAGAGCTACTTGATGGCCTTGAGCATGCTGAGGGGGAGCCCAGGGACACTGCCATGTGGATATCAGCATCAAAGCAAGAGTGACTGAGTGGGGAACTTTGCCCTCAGTGCTGGCCTGAATCCAAGTGTCCCAGGTGAGTTGTGGCACTGGGGCACACCCAGGAAACACTGCCGGGCCCCCAGAGCCCAGGTGAGGCAGGGGAGCCTGCCCTGCCCCATGGCATGTGCCCGGGCAGTTGAGATGCTGGGGATCAGGGTGCACTTGAGCACAGCCTTTGGCAGCAGGGACACAGCTGCCAGTGCCAGGAGAGCATGCTGCTCCTCTCCTGGCCCAGCATGACGGAAAGGGGAGTGGTGCTGCCAGATGTAATGCACAGCCCCAGCTAAGCAGGGCATTCCTTTCTTGATCTTGACAATTGCTAGAGTGTGGAGCAGGGGTGCCCCAGTGGATGGGTCTGTGCAGTCCCTGGGGCAGCTGCAGACTGTCTCCCTGTCATTTTCTCCTGCCAGGCAGTGCGTCCAGCTCCTAAGCAGGAACATGCACTGATGCTCAGTGATTCCCTCCCTGCACAGCCAGTGCCCATCAGCTTTGGGCCAAGGCTGCCCAGCTGCCAACACCATGACACGGAGAGGTTCAACAGACAGAATCTGGCTTGGCTCTAAGGGCCTATTCTGCTCCAAACTTCCACTCTCCAGAATGTCCCTTTTGCCACAACAGCTTCTGTTCCTTCACTTACCAATCCTCCATGCTTCCACAAGTCTCACCAAGATATCATGATAGAATCAGTGGTCATCTCTCTCTTTCTCCTGGCTGCAAGGACCTCTTTGTTGCTGAGGGAAAGGTGAATGATTTCTGGAGATGGAGTCTGAAGCTGCACTCTGATGCAGGGCTGCTGCTGCCTGACTCCTGCTGCTTTAGGATGGCCAGGTGCTCAGCCCATTTCCCAGCAAGCTGAGTCTCTCAGGCTTTTCTTTCCTCACCTGAGGGATGCAAAGCTGAGAAGATGAGAAAGACTTGATCCAAGGGGTGACTGCCCTTCAACAGGAAAGCAGGGAGGAAGAGATCAAGTGCATCCCTGTGCCAGGCACCCATTGGCTTCCATCCTCTGGGCACAAGAAATGAGGCTCTGAGCTGCCTTGAATGCAGCCAGCACAGCTCCTGCACACTCTGGCTGCGCACAGCTGCTGACAGCTCCTGGGAAAGGGCATTTACAGTTCTTTCTGCTGGGCTTGAAGAATCCCTGTGCCAGTGAGGTGAGGAGGTTCAGCCCATCATCTTGACAGCAGAAGCCAGAGCAGAGAAGGGCAGTATTGTTTCTTACCTATAAAATTCTTTCTCTGGCCTGCCAAGCTCTGCTCAGCAGGTCAGACAGAGGCACACTGGCTGCCCTCGGGGTGGTGTTATCTTTTTATACTAAAAACTACATGTACATTATTTACCATAACTTCCCAATACCTATCACCTATGTTAGACAGTGAGCTTCTACTCTAAACCAATCCAAAAGTGCCACCATCAGAGCAGAAGATGGAGGCCAAGAAAAGAAGGAGAAACACTGGACACACCCAGATTCCTCCATCTTGCCTCCTGAACCCCCATTCTAAAACCCCTCAAAATCTATTTTTCACCCCATGACAGACTATTATTCTACTTAGATTTTCGTGGCTTGCAGACCCTCATATAAGGTAGGTAATTTTTTTTCCCATGGGTCAAAATCGAAGTCACAGGTGTCTTGGGCTCTGTGCCAAGGTCTCTGAGCCCCCCAGGCAGGGGCTTGAGCCCTCCAGGGCAGCCAGAGGAATTTCCTGGGTTCTGACACTTATCAGTAACTCTGTGTGGGGATTTGCATCCCTTGTCAATAACCCAAAGGAAAATAATTTAAATGATGCCTTCACTTAGGCCAGGGATCTTGCCTCGAGTCCCTGAAGGTCTAAAGTTGAGGTTCTCCCTGAAAATTCCTCAGTGCTGGCTGGAGATCTGTGGACCATAGATTCATTGAAGCTCTAGCCTCATCTTCTGGTTGGCTCTCTAATTTACTGTCCCAAAATCTCCAAAATGTTGGAACAAGACTCCTTAACAGTAATTTGGTTTAAAAAGGCATAATTTATTGAGGCCTGAGGTCACATGAAGGATACTCCTAACCATTCGTGCACACATGGTTTTACAAGTAAGCAATTGACGTATTACAATTTATCCATTACCATAAAGCCCAGATTCAGTCCTTGTTTTGTCTATTCCTACATTCTTGAGGTGGATGCCTTCTTGTTCTTCTCTTCCAACTGTTCTTGGAAACAAAAGTTTCCAAAAAGCAGTTTTTGTGTGCCTTGTTTCTCTGTTCACAGGCCCAGTAAAATCTAAATTAATTCCTTTGCTATCACATAGCATGGAAGCCTCTCTCCAGCTTCCTTCCCTGAGTACTCCTGCTCCTGCAGAACCACCCTGATAATGGAGCTCTGTGTGTTGGACATGGTGGCCGTCACCTTGGCGTGGCCAACACTCACCTGGACGGGCTCCTGGCAGGTGTCCAGGGTGACGTGGCAGCACGCAGTGGCCCGGTTGGTGGTGAAGGACGTCCTCATGTGGGACATGCGGTTGTAGGTGTCCTCCAGGCTGCCCAGGTGAGCTTTGAGCAGGGACAGCTCCAGGCCCAGCTCCATGGGAAAGCGGTTGTAGTCCAGGGGGTTGGAGAAGAAGATGGCCACGGTGAAGGTGGTGGCCTCATAGACCAGGACTCCACAACAGCCGCGGAACAGGGGGCTGGAGAACTGGCAGGTGTCAGAGGAGCCTGGGGGCACAGAAGGGCTGGGGGGGACGGAGCTGTGCCCGCTGTAGAAGTAGGTCCTGAGGAGGAGAATTGGGGGGTGCCATCAGGGGAGGATGGTGAGACCACCGGGAGATGGTCATGGAGCAAGTGGTAGGTGGTGGAACCAGAAGGAGACAGTGTCACCACCACTGGGAGGTGCTGGGAGCACTGGGAGGTGCTGGGGGCACTGCTGGGAGGTGACAGGAACAGTGGGGGACAAGTAGGAGATGGACCAAGCCCTAGGAGATGCTCCCACCGTGGGATGATGACCCCACCCTGTGGTGGTGTTCACAGGGGTCTCAGGACGAGGGAAGAGATGAGAATGTTGACTTTATGTTTCAGAAGGCTGATTTATTATTTTATGATAAATACTATAGTAAAATAAAATAATAATTATTAATAATGAATAATTAATTAATTATTAATTATCAGTAATTAAGTATTAATTATTAATATAAATGATATATTTAAAGTTGCTAAAAGAATAGAAGAAAATATTTCATCAGAAAGCTAGCAGAGAATAGAAAAGGATAGAATGATAATAAAATCTTGTGACTGACTAGAGAGTCTGAGACAGCTGGACTGTGATTAGCTATTAATTAAAAACAACTACATGAGACCAATCAAAGATGCACTTGTTGCATTCTACAGCAGCAAAGAATTATTGTTTACATTTTGTTTTTGAAGTCTCTCAGCTTCTCAAGAGAAAAAATCTTGATAAAAAGATTTTTCATAAAATATGTCTGCCACACACCCTGTCCTGGTTTGGAATGGGAGGAAAATTCAGGGAAGGGATGCAAAGCTTTTCTGTAACTGACGGGCTGCCGAACCACTGAGAGGCTGGGCACACCTCTGTGAAACACACACGTTAAAACCAAAAACCCCAAAAACTCTCTCTTTCCTTTCCAATCAACAAAAAGCAGCAAACCCCAACCTCAACCCCATCTCAACCAAGCCAAGCCAAACAGCGTCACCGTGACATTTTATGGAAAATCCCTTCACCAGGATTTCTTCTCCTGGGAAGCTGGGAAGCTTCAGCTTCTCCCTGTTTTGCTGCTTTGGAATGTGATTTGGAGAATTGTTTACCCAGCATGTGAATTGTTTTAATTAATGACCAATCCCAGTCCAGCTGTGTCGGGACTCTGGTCAGTCACAGGTTTTTATTATTCATTCTTTTCCAGCCTTCTGATGTATCCTTTCTCTTTCTTTAGTGTAGTTTTAGTATATAATTTCTTTCAATATAACATTGAGGGAACCCAGGAAATTCCTCTGACTTGAGCCCCTACCCAGGGTCTCAGAGAGACCCTGGCACAGAGCCCAAGACCCCTGTGCCTTTGATTTAGCTCTTGGAAAAAACAATTACCTACCTTTATAGGAGGAATTACAAGTCAAGAAAGTTTAAGTAGAATAATAGCTAGTTTGTCACGGGGTGAAAAATAGATTTTGAGATTTTAGAATGAGGGCTCTAAGTCCCAAGATAGAAGAATTTAAGCATGCCTTGTCCTTTTCCTTCTTCTTCCTAACCTCCATCTTTTAATTGATGTTGGCATTTTTAGATTGGTTTAGAGTAAAAACTCACTGTCTAACATAAGTGATAGGCATTGAGAAATTATGGTAAATAGTGTACATGTAGTTTTTTAGTTTAAAAAGATAACACTGCCCCAAGGACAGGCAGGATGCCTCATCCTGACCTGCCAGACAGACCTCAGTGAGTCAAAAAATAATTTTATAGATAAAAACCAATAAACAACCTTAAGAACAAGAATAGAAGAGTTCTGACTCCTTCTTCAACTGCTGGGCTGGGAAAAGAGACTTTCTAATGCATCTCGGGTCACCCTGACCAGTAAAGATTCTGAGATAATATAATATAATATCATAAAATAATAAATCAGCCTTCTGGGGACATGGAGTCAAATTCAAGAGTAATGTTAACCCTTCCAGTGCCTCAATCCTCCCTCAAATAGGAAAAAAAGTCCAAAATACCAACATGTAAAAGAACAGCATAAAGACATTAGTCGGTGTAGAAGAAGTTAAGTCCCAAATAGGAAAGAAAAAGAAATGCGTTTGTTTTTAGAGCTGAAATCCTCTTATAAGCTATAGAGAAAAGACTATTTTCATTATAACACATAAAACTATAAAGAGATAAAAGTGTTCAAACTGATAGCAAACAAAAGCCTCCATACTAAAATAAACAAATGTTAAAATAGCTGTAATCCCATAAAAAGTTTAAACAGAAAAAAAAGTAGTCCTATGCTTCCAAAAAATAAAGAAGAAAATCTCTATTCCCAAAACTAAAAATAGTTTTAAAAATAGACAATAAAGAGAATTTTCACCTTTAAACAACTTATCTTCCAAACAATACCCCATAAACCAACATAACCCATCAACAAGCTACAAAAATGCTTATAACTATAAGAAAAACTTCATAATAGCAAAATTCCCCAAACAACTGCTGTTTGTAACAAATTAAGAACCCCAAGAAACCTGTTTCCTTTCCTCTTATAAAAAAGGCTCCATAACCTTAACAAAAAAGACTTCTCTCCCTCAATAAACTAAAGAAAAACTATTTAAAAGTTGTAATCTAACTAAAAATCTTAAGTGTAATTCCTTTACATTATCAGTGAGAAAGAAAAGTTGTGAGAAGCAAAGTGTTCTAAAAGGTTTGTTCTAATTCTTACTATTTTTCCTTCTAATTACTATAAAAATAATTTTCTTTATACCCTCTTAAAGTTTTAAACCTGCTTTACCTTTCTCCTAATCCTATCTCACAACAAAAAAAACTAAGTGTATCAGTAATCAGCCAACACCAAACCTACCACATTCTTTAGTACATCAGCCCAAAAATTTCAAATTAAAAAATCTTAAATTAGCAAACCTAAACCACAACACAAAATTTGTGTTTCCACCCAATTTCAAACCAAAACCACCACACACCCTGCACTCCAGGGGTTCTCCTGCGCCTTCCCCTCACCTGGGGTTCTCCAGGGTGACATTCCAGGTGCTGTTGGATATCTGGATCTCCACGGTCCTCTCCAGGAAATTCCACATCTTGGCACGCGATTGGCTGCTCCAGGGGGACAGAATCTACTCCTCCAGTCTGGGGTTTCCTCAGCTCTGGGATCTTGACCTTGGAGACAGAATTTTCTCAGCTCTGGGGTCTCCTTGAATCCAGAACCTTCTCACTGCAAGGTGTCCTCCTCAGGTGCAGAGTCTCTTTGTTCCAGAATCTTCTTCTTGGATCCAGGATATTTTCCTTATCTCTGGAGTCTCCTTGAATATGTAATCTTCTCACACCAAGTTCTCCTCCTCAGGTCCAGAGTCTTCTTCTTGGATCCAGGATCTTTTCCTCAGCTCTGGGGTCTCCTTGGATTCAGAATCTTCTCAGCTCTGGAATCTCATTCCTGTCTCTGGGAATTTCTTGGATCCAGAATCTCTTTGGATCTGGAATCTCCTCAGATTCGGTGTCTCTTTGGATCCAGGGTCTCCTCAGCACTGAAATCTTCTCCTCAGGTCTGGGGTTTCCTTGGATTCAGAATCTTCTCAGCTCTGGAATCTTGTCCCTGTCTCTGGAAATTTCTTGGATGTGGGATCTTCTCAGATTTGGTGTTTCTTTGGACACAGGGTCTCCCCAGCACTGAAATCTTCTCCTCAGCTCTGGGGTTTGCTCAGTCCTGGGCTCTCCTCAGCACTCCTTGGATCCAGGGAGACTCTGGATCCAGAATCTCCACCCCAGCCCCCAAACTTCCCTGTGGTCTCCTCCTCTGAGCACCTTCTGGATCTCCACTGGTGTTGGGAATGTCCTGGGGCAGGGAAATCCTTCCCTGGCTGGAAAAATCCTAAACTACAACTTCCTGGTGGTAAAATGGAACCAACTTCCCGGTGGTGAATCCGGGACAAAGTCCCCTAGGGCCTGGCACCTTTAGCTGGTGTAAGTGGTTTAACTGGCTCAATTGTCTAATTGATTTCTCTAATTTATGTAATTTAATCCAATCTATCTAACTCAGGTGGTTTAAATGTTTTAAATTATTTAAATGGTTCCACAATAAGTTTATAACTGGTTTTTAACTGGTTCATCTAATTGAACGAGTTTAATGGGTTTATCTAGTCAAACTGGCTTAATTGTCTCACTGCCTTAATTGGAATAAGTGGTGTAGCAGACCAGAGGAACAGATGATTGGCTCAAAGCAACCCATTGGGGAGTGGTGGGTGATTTGTGGAAAAAAAAACTCCTCAACTTGAAAAAGTTGTAAAGCCAGTATGATTTATTTCATTGCTGGACATGCTCCCCAAGGACATGAGCACCCCAAAAATTCCTGTGTCTACTTTATCCCCAATCTGTTGCATTTGCATTAAAAAAATGCATATGTATTAAACTTATCAATTTTATGAGCCTGCACAGTTTTTCAGTCACGTAGTTGTAATGTGGTGGTTATAACCCAGATTCAGTTTTTCTGTTGGCTTCAGTCTCAAGGTCAGCAGGGAGCCTCTTCTGATCTCTCTTCAGCATTCCTTTCTTGTCACATTCCTATTTTCTGAAAAATCCCTTCACCCAGGATTTTTCTCCTGTTTTTTCAGAGAAAAAGGAAAACACTCAATTATCTGTTTCCATTGTGTTTTTTGATAGGTGGCCTTGTTTTTGAAGTTCCTACTATGGAACAAGTGATTCTTTCATTGTTTTCATGTGAATTAGCTGTTCTGGGCAAAGTTTGGTCAGGATCCTTTTGCAGGTGGGATTTGCATTTTTCATTATTAACTTTTGCATTCTAGCAAGCTTTTAACCTTAGTGGGTATTTCCTTGAGCCCAAAGTGTTATTGCAATTCTGAGGCAGTCTAGAAACTCATAAAAGTCCCATTTGCCTCTTGTCCAATGGTGGTATAAGATGGCAGCGGTAGTCCCATATCTGGAACTGCAATTAAACACCTCTGGGAAGTTTCTGAGACTGTTGTTTGAAATTTTATGCAAACACGCCTTTTTTACTTAGTACAGACAGCAAAAGGCCTCTCCCCAGCATCATTTCTGGGGCCAAGCTCCCCTAGAGTCTCTTTCTAAGGGGCTTTGACTGTTTTTTCATTTCAACACTTTCTCTGGGTCCCTGTGAGCAAGCAAGCAGCACAAAGTCTCTCCTCAAAGCCTTGAGGTAGTGCCAGGGGCAGAACTTGTTCATACTCTTTTCTCCTGGTGATTTTCTAATCCCGTCCAGACTCTGATAGCAAAAGATGTTCTGGTGAAAAAATTGAAGAAATCCTAAAATAAATTTGGGTGGGTGTTTGAATCTGCTCTTATAGGGCTTTGGGCTGAGCAGGGTGAGGCCGAGGCTTGGACCGCATGTGTGCAACCCAAAAAGTGAATTAAAGGACAAAGAGGAAGACTACGAGGCTTTTCATCAGACGACCCCAAAGACTGGTGCGACCACCAAACTGAGTGATGGAGCATGCACGGTAAAGGTGTTAATGAGGGCAGAGATAGGTAGATGACGAACCGGAACTAGGAGAATATGGTATTAACACATGGTATATAAGGGGGGAATCTTCACTTGGCAAGCTTTGTACGGAGGGTGGCAGCAAGGGTCCAAAGCCCTGCACTCCATACCCCGTGTTTTTTTTTTTTTTGCTTATGCGTTATTATTAGAACCAAATTATCCCTTATTTATATATTTTCTAAACTATTTAATTAAAATTGCTGCTATCTCAAATATTGTTTGGTTTTTTTATGAGGGATAATTGGGCAAACATAACAATTTTGGTGCCAAAACCCAGGACTTTTTCAACTCCAGGGAGGTGGATAGCTTCTGGGAAGGATCTCCCCACCAGACTTTTATGTGGTCCCAAGGCTAGACCACTCTCACTTGGGAAAAGAGAGTCTTTATTACAATAACGCACAAGCAAATTAGTTATTGAAAGTGTGCAGAAGAAGCTCCCATTGGTGCCGGCTTACAGGAAGGAGAGAGTACCCATATAAAACTGCTTTGCGCACAAAGACCCTCGTGAGAAAAGGAAGCTGTGAGTACTACGGGGTTTTGGGTCTGGGGGGTGGCTGTATGCATGTGTGAGTGTGTGTGGAGTGTCTGAAACGGGGGCTGGGCAGTCCCAGACCCCCAACATGAGTGGGACCTCCCAGTACCGCGTTTTCGCGCTCTCCGAGAGGAGGCCGGCCGGGAAAGGAGGGACGTGAAAGAAAAGTGAACGAGTGGGGACCCCAGGAGGTTTAACCCAGGAGGGAGGAGGGGGTCCCTGGTCCAGGCACCCGTGGGAAGGGCCTTGGGCAGGAGAGAGTAGGGAGACTGAGGAGAGTGATTGAATAGGTTCAATGTCCTTAGAGGGGCTGGTAGCAGGCATTTTAGTATGTAATTAAATGGTGAGAGGACGGGGCTAATAGATTGAGAAAGAGGGAGAGATAAGGGAGAAACAAGTAGATTGCAGAGGGAGAAATAGGAGTGGAACAGGTAGATTGAAAAGGCAGTGTGACAGAGTAGTAAGTGAGAAAGTTGAACCATGAGGTGAGTGTGGAAAACTAAGATTTTCCTGGTACCAAGGATCTCTTAGTTTGTTGCCGCCAGAAATGGGTCAGGGAAAAAGTAGGTTCTTTGACCCAGGGGCTGCGGATTGTGTGAAAAATCCGCAGGAGTTTAGAGTATCTGGGAACCGTGATGGGGGTTCTCAGGAAGGGAGCATTCCTCAGGACAGCCCACTGGGGATGATGATATGGTTTTGGGATGAATGGGAATCCCAAAGAGGAAAAAGTAAACAGAAAATGATTAAGTATTGCATGTTTGAATGGACAAAAAAATAATCCAGAAAGATAATTTATATTGGCCCAAGTTTGGATCATTTGAGGATTGGATTTGCCAGGCTCTAAATATATATGTGAATTCAAAAGACCCTGTTAATCAGGAGGAGAGTGAGTATGCTGCCTTATGGAGTCCTGAGGGGAGAAGTAAGTCTGTTGTTCAGAGGCAGGACAGGGGACATAATATAGGAAAAGCTTTGAGTGAGCACCAGAAAAAAGATGAGTCCCCGGCAGAATGGTTAGAAAGATTAAAAACAGACTTGCAATTATATTCAGGTATAGATACTGATACTGCAGTAGGGCAGGTTTTGTTAAAAACTCAGTTTGTGACCAGATCTTGGGGTGACATCAGGAAGAAGCTGGAAAAATTAGAAGACTGGCAGGACAGGGGACTTCAAGAGTTACTGAGAGAAGCACAAAGGGTGTATGTCCGAAGAAATGAGAAAAAGCTGAAAACAGATGCCAGAATTTTAGTGGCAGCAGTTCAAGAAATGCAGGCAGCTTTGAATACAGAAAAATCTGCAGGGAAAAACAAACAGCCGATGTCAGGATCTATTTTTAAGAACACAGGACCTGTGCATTTTTCCTGCCACAAGAAAGGACACTTAAAAAATTCTTGTCCTACTTTAAAGGGTGCAGGACCTACCTGTTTTTATTGTCATAAAAAAGGGCACCTGCAGAAAAATTGCAGAAAGAAACAGCAAGATGAGAAAAGTTCTCAGGAGAATCAGAGAGGTCAGGAGTTCTGTTTAATGAAAGGGACCGAAACATCACCAGAAGAGGCTTTGATAAAGCTAAAAATAGGTCCTAATAGCAAAGAAGTTATATTTTTAGTAAATACAGGAGTTTCTCGGTCCACAGTGACAAAATTACCCGAGGGATATGAGATAAATCATGAGCGAGTTTCAGTAATCGGAATTACGGGAGAGGTTTTTCCCGTTCCTGTAATAAAAGGGGTGCAAATTGAAACAGATGACAAATTTGGAGTAAATGATTTATTGTTGATACCAGAGGCCGAGAATAATTTGTTAGGCAGAGATCTAATAATAGCCTTAAATTTACAGATAAAACCCTGTGAAGGAAAACTTTAAATTTGTTCTTTAACTGAAGAAGATAATCTGGAAATTAATGATACGAGTTAGCATTCGGGTGAAGTGGAAAAAAGCTTGGAGTAAAGGAGTCTGGTCCTCTTAGTCCCTCCTGGTCAGCACAAGCCTGTGAATTTTATGCATTACTCCATGCATTACTAATACTAAAAGGGGTGAGAAGGGACTATTCATACGGACTCCAAATATGCTTTTAGTGTAGTACATACTTTTAGAAAAATTTAGAAGGAAAGGGGACTTATAAATACTCAAGGGAAAGGGTCAGTACACGGGGAATTGATAATTCAGATACATGGGGAATTGATAATTCAGATACTTGAAGCTTTAAAAGGCTCAAAGAAAATATATTAGTTCATGTAAAGGGATACCAGAGAGAGGGAGGGATATTAGAGTCAGAGGGAATAATTTGGCTGACAAAGAAGCAAAAGGAATTACCTTAAGAAAGGGAGATACTGAAATCGTGATCTTACAAAAAAATAGAAATTCAGCAAGAGACACTTAACCCTTCCGCTAGCAGAACTGGCAGCTATAAGGAAATTAAGAGCAACATTTAAGGAGAGAAAGTGAGTTTTTCCTGATGGCAGGATTATGATGCCAGAATTAGTGGCATGTCAGATCTTAGATAACTTGCATAGACAGACACACTGGGGAGCAAGAGTCCTTTGTGATCACTTTTTAAAATTTTATGGGTATAGAGGGATATTTGAAATTGGAAAACAAATTATCCAGGGGTATCTCACCTTTGTTAAAAGGTAACTAAGAAAGTGTTGAAGAGCCCTCCCTCTGGAGGATGAAAAACAGCCTACAGGCTATTTGAAAAAGATCCAGGTTGATTTTACAGAATTGCCTAAAGTTGGTCTGTGGAAATATTTGTTAGTTATAATAGATCAATTAACTCAGTGAGTTGAAGCATTTCCAGCAGCTCGGGCTACAGCTCAAACGGTGGCTAAAATATTGTTGGAACATATAATTCCAGGATTGTGAAAAATATGGTGAGATTTAAGTTGATCTTTATTAACCCCTGATTTATTAAGAAGGAACTAGGCATCCTGGAGTGGCTGCCAACCACAATTCCCTTGAGCTCAGAGGCAGAAGAACGACAGTGGAAAAGAATAAAAGAATAAAATTTAGTTTCTTTTAATTTCGGGGAACAGCCTGAAAGGATCGAAGATCTCCTCTGGGGTCATCCACCAGCAACATCATCAGAATTGATTACAGAACTGCAATTCCAGCAACTGAGAGTGATAACACCTGTTGTTGAAAGAGTATAAGTAAAACGTTGGGAGTGCGGTAAACATGGTTTAGGGTGTCATCCATGGATATGTATTGTTTGCACACTTTGCTTTAATTCATGGTGGAGAGTAACTAAGTGGGAACAGGAGAGACAATTGATTTGCTTGCTTTGCTATGGTTATGTATTTAGCCAGCTAACTGTAGAATGCATTGCTAGTGATTTTTTTGGGATACCTTTGAGACTGGTAGACGGGATCCTTCCAGCAGCAATTGGATTAATAGAGAACTTAGATCAATTGGTTCTTGCTATATTGGCTATAGCACAAATAAGAGAACGAGCAATTAATAATATTATAGACCAGTGTTTCATAATTGATAGTTGTTGATTAGGAAATCTTATTGTGGTTGGCATATCCCTGAAATTCTGAAAAATATAGATTTATAGTATTTCCCTGAGCCTTTTGAAAAATTTTTCCCTGTTCTTTTCTTTTCATTTTAATTATTTCTTCTTAACCAGCCAGGACTGGGAAATGGCATTTAAAAAAGAGACAAGCAAACTCTGTGGGGCTATGGGTACCAAGGAAACTAAAAAGCACCAGTGACTAGATCCCTGGATATTACCTTTGCTACTGAGAAGACTGGCATCTCGGCCCTTGGTTGCAACCCAAGGGGCCTTGAGAAAGGTAGAAAGGTAGATTTCCTAAGGATTATTTTCACTGGGATCATTCTGGTACCCTGGGCGATTGGTCAAAGCCAGACTGGACAGAGTTTCGGCAATGAAAAAGCAAACAAGGCAAAAACCAAGTCCCAGCAATTTCAACATTTGTGACTATTGCAATCACCTTGTGTGGATTAAGAACAAGATAGAGTCTGTGTTTGTAACACACCCATATGTTAGTTCTGTGTGCTACAGTCCCAGCAGCTTTATAGATGTTTGTGTTAAAGAAAGAAAGATGTATTGGGTAGGGAAAGATTTGAGATATAATGGATGAGCTCCTTATCCCCATGGTAATACAAAGGGGAGCAGAGGAAAGAACAGGATTTGGTCAAAAGAATTGACTGAATTGTATAAACAGCACTACAAAAATTTTTGCCATCAAACAAGAATCTGTGGGATTGAAGCAAAATTGCTATAGAATTGGGATTAAGAAATGTTGGATTTGTGGAGGTTTAAAAATGGCTGAGAATGGCCTTGGAAAGGTGAGAGGGTTTAAAACAATTTTAAAATGGAACCACACCCAAATTTCTGGAACAAACAGAGACCTGAAGGATGGATTCTAAGCCATCAAGTGATTGGAACCTATTGTTCCTTAGGGAAGCAGAGTTTTGAGAATGGAAGAAATCTTGACTCCATAATTAGAAAAAGCTTGATTTATTATATTATATATATGTTACATTATAACTATACTACAAAGAGATAGAAGGAAGAAGTTCCCAGAAGACTAGCTAAGAATAGAATAGAAAGAATGATAACAAAGGAGCTGAACAGAGGCGAGAGCCAGCTCTGCCATGACTGGTCAAGAAATTTTTAAACCCATGGAAGGCCAATCACAATGCATGTTGCATTCCACAGCAGCAATAATCATTGTTTACATCTTGTCTCTGAGGCCTCTCGGTTTTCTCAGAAGGAAAAAATCCTAAAGGAAGGATTTTTCAAAAAGATGTCTGCAACAGGAACCCTTGTATAACTCAAGAAGGAAGAAAATTTAATAAAGTAGTGGGACATACTCCTTGTAAATCCACATTGGTGGTCAATATGGATAATTGTTCAAAGGTTTGGCGACCTGAAACCCCTACTGGGTACTGGGGACCAATAAAAGAAATAAATTGTGCATGGGATGAACAGATTAATTTATGATGGTACAGAAGTCCTGGAGCTAACCCCTACCAATCCATCAACAGCCTGAGGTCTTATTGGGAACAGCCGGAGAAAACTGATCAGAAATGGAAAGCCCCAGATGGGATATATTGGATTTGTGGGTAACAAGCGTACAGTGAGTTACCTCAAAAATGGGGGGAGGATGAATGGCCTGCAGAAAGAATTATAGCATATTATGACCCAGCAACATGGGCTCAGGATGGGTCATGGGGATATAGGACCCCAATTTGCATGTTGAATCGATTAATAAGGCTCCAAGCAGTAGTGGAGGTGGTGTCAAATCACACCTCCAGTGCTTTAAAAATTTTGGCCAGGCAATATTCACAAATGTGGGCATTTGTGTACCAAAACAGGATTGTCCTAGACTATCTCTTAGCAGAAGAAGGAGGAGTTTGTGGGAGATTTAATGAATCTGTGTAGAAATTGATGATTATGGGGAAGCTATCACTGAACTTGCAGAGGAAATTTAAAAAGTGGCTCATGTGCCTGTACAAAAGTGGAATTCAATCTTGAAAGCAGATTAGTGAGATAACCTCTTTGGAGGCGTTTGGTGAAAAAAGTTAGGGTTCATGTTGTTATGTTCAATTCTGGGAGTTCTGTTTCTGCCTTGTATGAGTCCGTGTTTTATTAGGCTAATTTATTCAGAGATTTAAGGGATGCAGATTACAACAATGTCTCTAGATTCAGAATCAACAGAAAGAGGAAAAGTTTGAAGCTGAAAGGAGACAACAAAAAAAATCCAAATTTTGAAGAATATAAAGGATATCAGGGCACAGCCTTTTAAATACAGCACGAATCAAGGATGAAAAAGAGAAATGGGGGATTTGTGATAAATAGGTATGATTTGTGCTGATAAAATTGAAAGAGTAATCAATATTGGTACCATAATTAATATTTGGGAATAATAAATCAGTTAAAAGTTGAAATGCTAAAAAAGAAGGGAGAGGAGGGCTCCACTCCCCGCAGATGTTCAAGGACAGGAGGAAAAAGCAAGAGATAACAGTTACTAAAAATTAACAGAAAGAAGGGAAAATCTGGTTGGGTCCCAGGAAAATGCCAGCTATAAAGATTTGTTGCTTTGATGCTCAGATGTAATAATATGTTAGTTTTGGCTTACATTGTACTGGCTTGATGCGCATGTGTAACCCAAAGGTGAATTAAAGGACAAAGAGGAAGACTACGAAATTCTTCATCAGATGACCCCAAAAACTTGTCAAAACCACCGAACTGAGTGATGGAGCATGCATAAATAAAGGTGTTAATGAGGGGCGGAGATAGGTAGATGACGAACCGGAACTAGGAGAATATGGTATTAACACATGGTATATAAGGGGAATCTTCACTTGGCAAGTGTGTACGCGAGGTGGCAAGGGTCCAGAAGCCCTGCACTCCGTACCCCGCGTTGTTTTTTTTTGCTTATGTTTTATTTTTAGAACCAAATTATCCCTTATTTATATATTTTCTAAATTATTTAATTAAAATTGCTGCTATCTCAAACATTGGTTTTTTTATGAGGGGATAATTGGGCAAGCATAACATCAAGGACAGTGTATAAAGAACCTGTTTTTGTTAATTAGCCAATCAAACAGAATATATCGTATCACTCTATAAAAACCCCATGGTTCTCTTGAATTAAAACCTTCTTTTAGTCTTTCTGCAATACTGCCTTCCGTCTGTTCCTGTGTCATTCTCGGTGCAAGAGTGACATCTCATAGCCCCTCATGACCCCTCACAGCTCACAGCTCTTCATAGCCCTTCATGGCCCCTCACGGCCCCTCACAGCTCACGGCCCCTCACGGCCCCAGGCGCGGGGCCCCCTGAGCCGCCTCCGGCCCCGCCATTGGCGCCGCTCTTTGCTGCCCGCCAATGGCGACCCGAGTCTCCAGCGACGTCACCGGTCGCCGGGCAAAGGGAGGCCTAGGGGTGAGGTGCCCCGGGCTGGCCGGGAATGGGGTCCAGGGGTCCCTTTTTCCAGGGAAGCAGGCGGATCCAGGGGCTGGGAGAGGAGGATACCAGAAAGGGGGTGCAGGGGTGTCAGGGCAGGATAAGGGGTTCAGGGGTCCTGCAGCTGGGGAAGGAGATGCGGGGGTCCCAATGCCCAGGAATGGGCATTCAAAGGGGGATCCCTGGGGGTCCCAAAGCCCCTGGGGCAGCAGGAGCTGGCTCAGGAGCTCTGGGCAGAGAAAGGGGGTGACCCCGGCCTGGGGGGACATGGGGGACTCACACACGCTCCCGGGGACACGACCCCCGGGACCCCTCACCTTGTCCCGCAGGGGAGGCCGAGCCCCAGCCCGGGCAGACGAAGCCCCGAGCCCCGGCAGCATCTTGGGGGCGTCCGGGCCGGAGGGGGCAGGATCCGGGAAACGGCGGCGGCTGCCGGGGCCGCGGTTGCCTGGGAACCGCGAACGCGGCGGCGGGCGTCTGTGACAGCGGCGCGGGCCTCAGTGCCTGAGAACGCGGCCCTGGCTGGGTGTGCGCAGCCTGGGCTCGCAGGCGGCTGCACTGGGCGATT
>JALJVW010000403.1:0-22305 GCA_024865655.1 Emberiza elegans | reverse complement strand
TGCCATGCCATGCCATGCCATGCCATGCCATGCCATGCCATGCCATGCCATGCCATGCCATGCCATGCCATGCCATGCCATGCCATGCCATGCCATGCCATGCCATGCCATGCCATGCCATGCCATGCCATGCCATGCCATGCCATGCCATGCCATGCCATGCCATGCCATGCCATGCCATGCCATGCCATGCCATGCCATGCCATGCCATGCCATGCCATGCCATGCCATGCCATGCCATGCCATGCCATGCCATGCCATGCCATGCCATGCCATGCCATGCCATGCCATGCCATGCCATGCCATGCCATGCCATGCCATGCCATGCCATGCCATGCCATGCCATGCCATGCCATGCCATGCCATGCCATGCCATGCCATGCCATGCCATGCCATGCCATGCCATGCCATGCCATGCCATGCCATGCCATGCCATGCCATGCCATGCCATGCCATGCCATGCCATGCCATGCCATGCCATGCCATGCCATGCCATGCCATGCCATGCCATGCCATGCCATGCCATGCCATGCCATGCCATGCCATGCCATGCCATGCCATGCCATGCCATGCCATGCCATGCCATGCCATGCCATGCCATGCCATGCCATGCCATGCCATGCCATGCCATGCCATGCCATGCCATGCCATGCCATGCCATGCCATGCCATGCCATGCCATGCCATGCCATGCCATGCCATGCCATGCCATGCCATGCCATGCCATGCCATGCCATGCCATGCCATGCCATGCCATGCCATGCCATGCCATGCCATGCCATGCCATGCCATGCCATGCCATGCCATGCCATGCCATGCCATGCCATGCCATGCCATGCCATGCCATGCCATGCCATGCCATGCCATGCCATGCCATGCCATGCCATGCCATGCCATGCCATGCCATGCCATGCCATGCCATGCCATGCCATGCCATGCCATGCCATGCCATGCCATGCCATGCCATGCCATGGACAGAAGAGGGGCTTGGCACACACCCCGCAGAGGCCGTGCTCCATCCCCTGGGACATCCCGGGGCTCTCCCTGCCGAGGCAGCACAGGGCTGGGCTGTGTTCTCCGGCCTCTCCCGCAGCCCCTCAGCTCTGGCTGCGCTCGCTCTTTGCCAGATGCAGCCCTGGAGTGCACACAAGAGCAGCAATCCAGCCGTGGCTGCTTTCGCAGCACAGCGCAGGTACCTGCAGCCACCCCCACCTGGGCTGGGCCTGCTGTCCCTGCTCAGCCCAGCACCGTGTGTGCAGCCGTCCATGCAACATCCCCGGCTTCCTGCCCCTCTCCTACAGTTCATCTGCAAATTCATAAGGAGAATTCAGGAGGAAGAGGCCATCGCCATAGGCACTGGGCTCAGACCATCATCGCCCATCTTCAGGAATGAGACCAGTGCTGCCCTCCTGTTTATGCTGGTAGAAGAAGATTTTTACTATCCTGAAGAGGAATAAATTCCAATATGTGCAGACTGGACGTGCCCAGGCTTTTCTGGCCACTGCTTCTTGGCAGGGAGCAACAGCTGCGGTTCTGGTACTACAGAGCTACTCCAGGCTGGCAGCTAGGCACTAGACGTGCCCGGGCTTGCAGGAACCCACTTCTATTACCTCAAAAGAGTCCTTAGACAAGGCGAAGAGAAAAGAGAGTGGATTCCATGGAGGGTTTAAATCTAGAGTTTAATTCCAAGGTGACACAGAGCTCTGAATTGTAGCAACTGCTCCTACAGAATGCAGGGACCTCGTGGCCTGTCTTCTTTTAAGCCCTAGGGCAGGGGGTGGGGAGGGACAGGTAAGTTACCAACCAGGTCAGGAGGGGGTGAGGCGCAGGGGACAAGACACTTGGCTAAGCCAATGACCCCAGGGTTGAGGAGCATCTTTTGAATTTGTGCCAATCACACGACGGCTTTGATGGTATGTGCAATTTGATAGACAGGCCTTGGCAAGGGGACGAGGGGGTTGTGGGTAGGTGAGGCTAGAACACCTGGCTTTGTAGGCAGGAAATCACATGACACACTGCAACATCTCCCCCTAGTTTTGTTTAAAAAGAAGAGAACTGGGTTTGTGGTGCAGAATGCTGGCCAAACCATGGTTGGTAAATCAATTCCTCCTCTACAGGAGGGTCAGTGTTTTCTACTGAGGTTTCCATGTCATCTATTGGGGCACTAAGGGCTTCTAAATGGTAAACTTCGGGACGGGAGATGAGCTTGAAATCAACTTTAGAACCATGCGTTTGATTAGTCCAAAAACAATGCTAACAACTAAAATAACAATAACTAAAATAAACAATACTAAAAACACAGTTTTCAGAATAGATCCCAACCAGCCCGAGAGTCCCCAGCCATTGAACAGTCCACTCAGCCAGTCGTCTGTTTCTCTCTTGATGTCGCTCACCAGGACTTTCATCTTGTCAATTGTGGCATGGATGTTCTCTGCTTTTGATGACAGGTTGAGGCAGCAGAGTCCTTCAAATTCTTCACAGCGATGGTTGTGCAGAAGGAGCAGGTAGTCTATGGCTGCCCTATTCTGAATGGTGGCTTGCCTGGTAATTTCTTCATCTGATAGGAGGTCACTCAGGGCAGTAGAAGTGAGATTTGCCTGTTTTGCAACCCAACATTCCAATCGGCCTAATTCTCCCATGCTTTTTGCTGCCGAGATCCACGGCAGAAGAACTGTAATTGCGGTGGCCTTAAGTCTGGACCAGTGAACAATTTCCCAATTACAGTCAGGGTCTAATTGCCTTAGGTCTCTTTTTTGGATAGCCAATGTATGTGTACTGCTTTTTATTTGCCATTGTATTAGGTTTGTTCGATTTGGGGTTAACAGGCTCAGCTTGCCAAAGGTGCATGGACCTCCAAGCAGACGAGACGGGAGACCCGCCCACGCTCTGTCTCCACATATTAAAAACACACGCCTAGGGAGTTCACGAGGCTTATAAACACCACCTGATGAGAGCATGACTAGGACTGAGTTTTCACACCAATTTTTTTCTGTGTAGTGTGGGTTGCTAGGGTCAGGATAGGTGTTTTGCTTACCTTCCTGATATGAAAAGTGGGAATTGAATTTAAAGTGAATGCAAAAAGTTCCATTCATGGAGCCTAAGAGATGGAACTCTTGTGGCGCTCTTTTTGGCACTGGTAACTTTCTCGCCCACTGCTGCCAAAACAGTAAGGGATTGTCAGCAGGGAAACGGCCAGGAGAAGGTGCGAGTAGGTTCACTTCATTTAAAGCATTCCACATTTCGTTTGGGAACTCTGAGGGTTTAAAGGGGACTCCCACCAGGCAAGTTGACAGGGGGTCAGAGGCCGTCGCTGTGGAGAGACAAATGTGATCTTGTCCCAGGGCACTGGCCAAGGTGGTCCATACATTTGCTTTGGGCTGAGGGACAATCCAGGAAATCGCTGGAGAAATGATTGTGAGCAGGACGAGATGCAGACTCAGTCTCATGGCGTCTCGAGACTGCACACCAACAGCAGGATCTAAACCAGTAAAAGGAAACTTAAGACAAAAATATATTACAAACTATACCAGATAGGAAGCTTAAGTGAAATTTCTTCCAGAGAACGCGTGCGGCGTCTCCTTCTCCAGGCAGTATTAGCAACCTGGGGCGCTTCTCTGGATTCCTCTGAGATTTTGGGAACATAGGGCTTCACCCATTTGGAAGGAATCCACCTTAAACCAGAGGGGGTGGACACACAGGCATATCCACGTCCCCAAGTAACCAATTTGTAAGGGCCAACCATTTTCCAAGTCTCAGGGTCCCTTACTAAAACCGGAGGCTTTTCTTTCATCAATCTCTGACTGCTCCCCCCAAAGTGACGTAGGATGGGCGGATTCAGGCTGTCAAAAGAGCAGTTCAGAAAATTGATTGTGAACAGCACCCTGGACAACTGGATGTGGGGAGGTTCCACTTTCAGAACCTGATGTTGCTGGTCCAGGACTCTTTTGATATCACGGTGAGTCCTTTCTACTTTGGCTTGACCTGTAGGGGAGTAGGGGATGCCAGTTTTGTGCTCTACTCCCCATTGCTGCAGGAAGCTCCCGAATTCCTTGGATTTGTAAACAGGCCCATTATCAGTTTTCAACTCCTTGGGGATGCCCATGAAAGAAAAAGCCTGTAAGAGGTGCCTAATGGCATCAATAGATGATTCTCCTGTGTGGGCAGAAGCACAGACCGCTCCAGAAAAGGTATCTACACTAACGTGAACGTATTTCTGCTGTCCAAATGACTGTATATGTGTAACATCTGTTTGCCACAGTTCACAACTGTTCAATCCCCTTGGGTTTGCTCCCGTACTCACTGTAGGGAGTGCATGTTGTTTACAATTTGGGCACGTGGCCACAATTGCCTTGGCCTGTTCTCGAGTGATGTGAAACTGACGAACCAGGCCGGGTGCATTTTGGTGGAAAAGCTGGTGGCTGATTTTTGCCTGTTCAAAAACATTTGGGAGAGGTGTCATTTCTGCAGGTGCAGCAAGAGCATCTGCCCTTCTGTTGCCTTCAGCAATGAACCCTTCCAGGTCAGTGTGTGACCTGACGTGCATCACATAAAATGGTTGCTCTCTCTGAGTGACTAACTTTACAAGCTTTGAGAGCAATTCAAAAGTGCGATGTTAGATACTTCTTGCAGTATTGCTTGGTCTGCCCTGGATACTACTCCTGCCACATATGCAGAATCTGTGATCAGATTGAATGGTTCTGAGAACCTTTCAAAAGCCCTAACAACTGCAGCCAATTCCGCAACCTGAGGTGAACCTTCCACCTCAGCAATGTCCGTCTCCCACTGCTGGGTTTGAGGATCCTTCCAAGTCATAACAGACTTGTGGGACCTCCCGGACGCATCTGTAAAAACAGTCAGAGCCTTTTTTAAAGGTCTCTTACTTAGAGCACTTCTCAATTTCAGAGTGAATTGAACATCTTGTTCGAACATTTTGTGACCAGGCCCTTGTACAGAAATTTGTCCTGAGTAGGAATCCAGAGCAAACTGCAATACTTCATTTTCTCAAAACAATTGTTCCAGTATTTGCATAGTATTTTGGCCAGATTTTAACTGAATTGGAATGTGAATGCACTTAAAGTCACATCCTGCTAGCTCCCCTGATCCGGGTTCTAGCTTTCGGATCAGTTCTGCTACCAGCTCCTGAGGCTTAGTCAATCTCTTGGACCTTTTATGACTGAGGAAAACCCATTCTATGATCAAGAGAGGGTCCCTCTGGTCCCGCCCCTTTTAGGTGTATCCTTTTCCCTTAGGTGTTTGCTTTTCTTCCCACTGAAAAATGATTCCGTGAAGGTGTGGCAACTTACCTAAGATGATAAATTTGAATGGCAGGTCAGACCGACATCGATGGGCCTGTCTTGTGGACATTGCAAACTGAACCTTTTCTAGAGCTTTCCATGCCTCTGGGGTCATAGACCTAGGAGCACCCGGGTCCTCTCCCCCTTTCAAAAAATCGAAAAGAGGGGCAAGGTCTTCGTTAGTCAGACCCAGCCATGGACTTACCCAATTTAAAGACCCACACAACTTGTGGACATCCGCAAGGGTCTTGATCTTTGGATTGATTTCTAGTTTTTGAGGAACAATGGTCCTGTTTCCAATTTCTAAGCCTAAATACTTCCAAGGTGGCATCTTTTGAATTTTCTCTTCCTGGAGCTCGAACCCTGCAACAATCAATGCATTGATTGTTAGGTCAAGTGCATGTGTGAGTAAATCATCATTGGGGGCATACACCAGGATATCATCCATATAATGATAGATGATAGCCTTTTCAGCAGCTGCACGCACTGGGGAAAGCAGAGAAGAAACATACTGCTGGCAGATATCTGGCGAGACTTTCAGTCCCTGAGGAAGAACAGTCCAATGGTACCTTTTCATAGGGGCTTCCATGTTGATGGTGGGGACCGAGAATGCAAAACATGGTGCATCGTCTGGGTGTAGGGGAATATGGAAAAAACAATCTTTTATATCAATAACAGCTAATTTCCAATCTCGGGGAACCACAGTTGGGGATGGCATACCAGGTTGGGGAGAGCTCATATCTTCAATTACATTATTATTTTGTCGGAGGTCGTGGAGGAGCCGCCATCTCTTTTTATCGGTTTTTGGATGACAAACACTGGAGAATTCGGGTCTCCCACAATATGACCCTTTTTAGTTGTTCTTCCACAAGCTCTTCAAGAGCCTTAATTTTTGTTTACTGAGCGGCCATTGTTTTACCTCAACTGGTTTGTCTGTTTTCCATTTCAGTTTTTGGGGTGGGGCTGTTCCACAACCGCTGTACAAAAAATGCTGTGGAGAGTCTGGAATATCAATTGTGACACCCCACTGGGCCATTAAATCTCTCCCTAACAAAGGTTCCGAATAATCTAGCATAAATGGACGGATATTTGCCAATTGTCCGTTTGGTCCCTTGATTTGGATGATACTTTTGGATTGTCTCGCCAATTGCAGACTTCCTACACCTCGAACATGACCGGTGACGTCTTGCAAAGGCCATTGTGCTGGCCAGTGTTGTACTGGGATTATTGTGCAGTCTGCACCCGTGTCTACAAGCATCTCAATGCGTTTTGACTCCCCACCCCCACTGACGTTACACCATACTTTGGGTTTTTCTTTCCCAATAACTTGGACCCGGGCGACTGAGGGGCCTTGCTTTTCAGTGCTTGCAGGTAAAAATGGCACAGGAATAGCTTGTGCAATAATTTGTCCTTTGGGAAGAAACAGGGGTGGGTGGAAACAGTGCAGCCCGAGAACAAATTGCTCAGGATCTGACAAAGTCATTCCTGGGGCAATTTCGATCGCTGGTGGTGTGTGTTTGGTGTCCCCAGTGACGATATATTTACAACGAATCTGAGACCAAGTACCTCTCTGGTCTGGGTTGACAGAGACAAAATGCCAGTCAGTGTCTTTCAGGTGGAGTGATTCTGTCAGCTGCAACCTGTAAGGCTCATTAACAGAAGACGTGGTTAACATAGGTTCCCCTAACTCATAGCAAAGATTATTTTGTTTCGCTTGCAACAATAGACTAGCAGACGTGGTCTTTGAAACATTTGCTTCACTTACAGAAATATTAACATTACCGCGCGCTTTGTTTATTTTGCTTCCCTTATTCCCTTGGCCTGCTCTTTTTGTGTCTGCACGCCTGGCAGGCCGGCGCTCTCTTTTCAGTTTTTTTTGTTGCTGTTGACCCCTTGGGAGTGCTTGCAATTCTCCTCTCGAGCCATTTCTAAACTCATCAAATTGCTTTTTCAAGGGGCACCGACTACTCCAGTGCCCAAGGTTATTACAGAGCAGGCAAGGCTTTGTGGGGTCAACCATAGCTGGTCTTTGCTGCTGCCCAGGGTGCTGCTGTGCTGAGGGAGTGGCAACGGCAACGCGCTGAGGGAGTCTCGGCAGCAGCCTTGGTCTGGTGTCTTCCACAACAGTCATCAAAGGCACGTTCCTGTTACAGACTAGAAGCATATCTTTTAGTGTAGGGGGGGATTCTAGAGGGAGACTCAAAATTGCTGCATGACACTGTTCATTTGCATTCATAAATGCCATTTCCTGTAAAACCTCTTCCCTTGCATTCTCTTTTTTAACTTGTATTTCAATAGCTCTAGTTAATCTTCCAACAAATTTCAAGAAAGGCTCTGAAGGTAGCTGCTTTATTTTGCTGCACAGTTCGAAAGGCCCTTCAGGTTGGAGGGAAAAGAATGCTTTTTCAGCTGCTTCCTTAACTTTTTCAAGTGTTTCTGCAGGAATTGTGGTAGCTTGGACAGAGGGTAAAGACCATCGACCTTCACCAGAGAGATGTTCAATGGTGATTATCACACCACTGGTATCTTTCGCTGCGTTCGGATCAGCCAGCAAGCCTGGAGGAGCTTCTTTTAACAATTGCTTCCATGCTAATTCCCATAATTTGAATTCTGTAGAAGTCATAAGACACGAGAAAAGCTGGTTTAAATCATGTGGGACTACTACAGTCCTACTTAATTCAGAATTTAAAAGGCCACAGAAATATGGACTGTGTGGTCCATATTCTTTGTGGGATTTACAGATCTCTTTAATCGATTGTCGTCCAAAAGAATTCAAATTAGCAGTTGGGTCTGCTCCCGCTTGTGCTGCAGGCTGATACGTGACAGGAGTGAAGGACAGAATGGGACCTTGTATCGGGTCTGCCACTTCTTGCCCTGTATCACTTGTATTGGAAGCAATGGGATCACAGGCACAGCTGTGGGGAAAAGCAGTGGGTGTGCCCTCACCATGGGAACCAGGGGAGGGGGCGGGGACACCATGGGCACAGGGTGTGGGGACAGGGAGCTGGCAAGGGGCAGGGATACTGTGGGAACAAGGGGCAGGGTCAGGAGGTTGGCAGAGGGCGGGGACACCTGGTGACATCACATCAGCAGACGCCCCCTGGGAGGAGTAGAGGGGTGGAGCTGAGGGTACAGGAGGTAGAGGTGGGGGAGGGGAGGGGTCACGAGGAGCAGGAAGGGAGGGGATGGGGATGGAATTTTGGGATACTTAGGAGAATCTTGGGAAGAAGAAGACCAGGTTTGGGAAGGTGCCACATGGCAGCCTCCATCTTGTGGGGCCCCTATAGACTGAGGGCCATTTTGGGGAACACTGTTCTCTGAAAAACAAACACGTGCTCTGGGTTTCAGAGCAGGGGATACAGGGTTTTGGGTTTTCCACGCCGTCTGGCCAGGACTTTGTGGACAAGGGAACTCAGGCATTTCAAAGGGATCAGGGAGTCAAATTCCCAGAGAATTAGCAGAGAATGCTCTCTTTAAAATACCAAGTTTTGGGGTACAAGGTTTAGGATTGGGGGAGGGAGAAGCAGGGAGAGCAGAGGCGCATAGCTTAAAATTTGGCTTTTTCTCTAATTCCTTTTACTTAAGTAAAGCTGTTCGAATTTGTAAACTCCAGAACACAAACTTCGCTGAAGATATATCTGCAGACTGTCCCAAGGATATAAATTTATTTCCAACTTTATTCCAAAATTGAATATTATGGATTTCTTCAGGAGAAATTTGTGGGAAGTGCAGGAAAAGCCATTTTACAAACTGTTTCAATTTACCTTTAGAAAAGTTAACATTTCCACTGACTAAAATTGCAACAATATGAAAATACACTCCTTTTTGTAATGTGCTTAACTTTGAGCCCATTTTAGATGTAAAATGCACAATACTGAGTCCCACCGACCGAAAGCAAAGCTAAAACTAGCAACAGATTTCAAAAAAAAAACCACAGTTAGTGTTATGAACAAAAAAACTAATAATTTTTAGTATGGAGAAACAAGTTACAAATAGCTAATTTAACCACTTTTGCTACTGGGGTGTTATCTGTGTTATGTAAATTACCAGTCGTTCTCGCTAATGACTCCTTTTGTATAAAGGCCTTTGTAACGCTAAAGGTGTGAGAGAACTGCCCGGGGCAGGGACAGTAAGGGAGAAAGACGAAACTTGTGAGGCGGGGGACATGCAAATTAAACTGCAAATTGACCAGAGTGCATTGAGAAACTGAGTCCCTCAGACATACAGAAAATAATCCCAAAACAACGAGCCAAAATGAAATTGAGAAATTAGAGTGATGTCCACGTGTGAGGAACAAGCTACTGAACTTACAGAGACGCTGAAAACCTTAGGAGCCCCTCGCCCTGAGTGCAAACGTGACCATATCCAGGCATCCAAAGCCGGGAAAATACAAAGGAGAAGCAGCCAGTTCTCATCGGGCACGAGGCTGAAATAAACAGGGCAGGAGACTTTTTCTCAACTCTGCCCCCTTTACAAAAATGATCATCCTCCTCCTAAAATGGTTACCTGGGAGGTCTGCAGCCTCCGGCTGCAGACCCAGGTGGACCACCCCTATCCTGAGCTGATCACAGCTTTTTAATAAAGGCATTAAAAGGAGAGAAAGTCTCCTGCCCTGTTTATTTCAGCTGGGGCTCGTCCGGGATTGCCACGCCCTGAAGAGGACCAGGACTGGCCATCTTGGACCTTCAGGACAGCTGGCGATCAGGACCAGAGAGATCTGCTTCAGGACCAGTGGACATCAGGAGCACCGGACTGGTGAGAAATTCCGTGGTTTTGGGGGCGGGATGTCTGAGGTGTGTGTGAGTGAGACTCAAAGCACTCCCGGACTTTTTGCAGTTTAATTTGGTATCCCCCTCAAGTTTCGCGTTTCCATACCCCTGCCCGGCAGGGATTGGCTCTCCAGGGGACGTGAATGGAATCTGTGTTTCAGTCGTCTCCCAAGGGGAACAAATACAAAAGGAATCCGGGCGAACGACTGGGAATTTTTGTAACACAGATAACACCTTAGTAGCAAAAGTGGAAATTAGCTATTTGTAACTTGTTTCTCCACACTAAAAATTATGGTTTTTCTGTTCAGGGAAACCCTGTTTGAGTGACACGCAAATTTAAAGTCCCATCAAGGCCTTGACACGGGTGTGGGCAATTTAATTTTTGTATTCATTACACAAGCCCTGCAGGCAAACTAAGTCCTGACAGAGGGACTTTGGCACAAACCCAGGTTTTTTTAGGAAGCTGAGTTTGTTTTAAGTCCTGATAGATGTAAGTCCTTGACACTGGTGTGGGCAATCAAGAGATCAGGCAGTTGTTCCACTAAAGTCCTGAGCTTTAAACAAGGAATTTTTGAGATTACCTGTCAGTAGAGGCACCCCTGGGAGACGTGGAAAATGGGGTGTTTCCACTAGTAAGAAGACAGGCAAGAGATTGAGGAATATACTTCCTGGTAGCCCCTTAGGGGAACTGTTTAGAGAAATGGGATTCTGATAGAATTCACAGAGGATTAGATAAAGTAAAGATGATCCACTATTGTGTAGAAGTCTGGCCAGAGTTAGAAGTACAAGGAGGATGGCCCTGGTGCGGGACAAAGGACAAGTGGATGTGCCAGCAACTGAGTCATTATCTGACAGCTCGAGGAGATACGGATCCTGAGCAATTATTGTATGTAGCTTGCTGGTTAAAGAATGCCATTGGGGATGAAGGGGTGCATTTGTAAAGTACAGAGGAAGAAAGAGGGGAATGAAGGAGGGATGCTGAAATCAGTAAAAGATGGGACCCCCTGGACTATTTGCCCCCTTCTGCCCCTCCACCTTATAACCCTTCAGCTCCTCCGCAGGCACCTCAAATAGCAGGTCCGGTTCCTCCCCCGGCTGCTATCATTCCTCCTACTACCCCTCTGGCTTCCCCTATGGACCCAGTATCTCCCTAGTAACCCCCTTCACCACCCCTTTGGCTCCTCCAGTTCCTTCTGCACCACCACAAGTGCCTACTACACCTGCTGCATTCTCCACCCCTCCTCCAGCTCCACTTAATTTGCACCCAGTCTCTTCCCCCCTCCTTTTGCTGTCCCTTTACCTCCTCCTAGCTGGGGACAGATGCTTCTTGGTCTGTTCCCGAAAATTTTATCACCTAATACACCTGCTGACCTGCAGAAGGTTCAGGGTAACTCAGAATCAATATCCCTCAAACTAGTAGCTTGGCATCTGAAACTGGGCCAAAAAACCTGTTCTACCAGATCCAAGACCTCCAAGGCAGAGAGACTCTTTCCCCTCAGGAAGTCCCTATGGGAGGAGTGGTGGGAGGTGTTGGCTTTGTGAATGCTCCTTTAACTGCTTCCGAGGTTAGAGGATTCAAGAAAGAGTTAGGGCATTTAACCTGAAGACCCAGTGGGCATAGCAAACCAAGTGGACCAATTTTGAAAGTGGTATCTACACGTGGGGGAGATGAATTCCATCCTGAATATATTGTTTTCTCCCAGAGGGTCCAGATGATTAGAGCTGCTAGCATAAGAATTTGGGAAAAGGATAACCGTCCAGGACCCCAGGTGCCAACAGGGGAACAAAATTGAGACTAACGGATCCCAAATCTGGAACCCTAATCAGGAAGAAGGGGGGAAAGCCATGATGATATAGGTCCAACTCTAATTCCCTTTCAAAGAGTCAGTTCAAAAGGAACAATACCATAGTCCATTTGAGGCTTTCAAAGAACAGGCATTAATGGTCTGCTACTTTATTAATTCTATCAAAACTCAACTTCTCAATTTATAATTGGTAGAATTTCCCAGACACCCCAGAAGGTTGGTTCTATTGAAAGTTCAATTTGTTAACAAATCTTAAATACCATTGTCTTTCAGCTCCTTAACTTAAAACAAAAAAATTTTTTCTCAAGAAAAGGACACACACTGTAGTTATTGAGGGAGGCATTAACTTATAATTTAAATCCAGATGAAGAAAACTTTAATTTGTCTACAGTCATTTGCAGTAGCCAGAGAAAGTTTATTGGGAAGGTCCAGGTCCCTGTGGCCCAGGACACTGGGGTTGGGCCCACAGGTCTCAGTTTACAGCGAGGCCCCCTCACACGGATGGGGAACACAAGTCTGGTTTGCAGGTCACACACTGTTATTACAGGGGACCTGCCCGGGGACATCAGTCTGGTTTTGTAGGTCACTCAGTCTTCTTTCCACTGCCTCCTTCCCACCTGCCAGGAAGTTTAGGATAATTTAGGAAAGATCCTTAAGGGTGACAATTAAGACAATCAGGGGCTTTTACTTTACATCACCTGATGCAACATCTAGAAGAGCCCTTTGTGCTTGAGATATCCGGACCACCTAATGAAGTCTAATTTGAATTTTTGGGTATCTGCAAGACAGATAAATTCTGTCTACTTTGTGGACCAGAATTTATCTGTATCTTGCATCTACACAAAAATATTTGAATTAGACAAAAAGGGGTGACCAATTATAAATTAACCGGAGAAACTTTTAGATTTGCATAGAATCATAAAGTAGCAAACCCCTAATGCCTGTATTTGAAAGCCCCCTTCAAAATCTTCCTCAAATTATTAATTTGACTGTGCAGACCAAAGGGAAAGAGTTGGACACAAAACATCCTGACTCCACCCCATTCTACCTCTGGCATTGGGCCAGATTTGACATCAGGTTCTCCATCTGGCATTGGCCGTCTGGCATTGAGTCAGACACCACCCCATTCTCCCTCTGGTGGCCACCTTCCAAATCACCCTTCTCTCTGGTATTGGAACCATGATCTTAAGCATCAATTTTGTCTTCTTCATCATTGAGCCATACACCTTTAATGCCTCTCTTAATAACTCATTGATGTATCCATCATGGCCTCCTCAGGTTAAAGGGTTCCAGCTACTGATCCGTTAGGCCAAAGGACTTAAAGTTGTTCTCTCAGAAGGAAGGGTCAAGAAGACTGAACTTTTGGGAGAAATAATTGGTATGCTAGCAAGTCTAATCATTTAAAATGTTTGGAGAAACAGTTCTGTTCAGGATGGAATTAATCTTTTTGTTTGTAAAAAGTTTAAGACTGTAAATAAGTCCATTCTGGTTAAGTTCCCCAAATTGTCTTCTAAATGCCTCCAGGTTAATCCTTGAATCCTCCCCCTCAGAAACTAAAATTGGTAGGGAACAGACCAAGAGAGGTTTAACCACCAGAAGTCCCAGAAGGGACTCTAAGGGAAAGAAGTTCCTTCTCAGTAAAATTCCCAAGAGGTCTTGGATCCGGGTGGGCAGGCTGTGCCCATCTTCAGATACCAAACTCTTGGGAAGGGATATCTGATGGCTCTGAACCTGCTGGAGGTCTGGGAGCCCAGGAGAGCCGTGCAGTGAGTGCTACCAACCCCTCTGTGAGAAGGAAGATCTGTCCCCTTGTCGAGAGTCTACATCTGTTCTAACCCTGATGGTGAAGAACCTCTCCCAATTGGTCCTTGGACCAGAAAAATGGGAGAGTGCATTGGATAGCTCAGAATAGGCCACTTTTGGGCAGCCCCTCCTGGGAGAGTGCCCTGTGAGGGAAGCCTGGGGGTGGTTTGAGGGATGCTGTTGAAAAATATAAAGAATGTCCAATGAAAATGATAACACATGTCAAGAGGGCCTGAACCACCTGGTTTTGAGCTCTGGTGCTATAGCACACACAGAAATTGTCAGACTGGTCTGGCACCTGCATTTAAAACAATAAAACGAGCTTTCTTATTACCAAAAGAAACTGGATCAAGTTTAGAAGTGACTGTATACAGTGATTTAAGAGAAACTAAACAAGATAAGCAAAATGTGATTGAAATTGAAAGAATCCAAAGTTGTAAATGCCAAATTCATCCCCCAATGTCTATTCTAAACAAAATAATCAGGCATACAGGCATTATTAAAAATGAGGAATGCAATCATTAGAAACATTACTAATGCAGTGGAAAATTGGCATGTCAAATAACCAAGAACAAACTCCTACACTTGATTGCAGTTGGGAAAATGACCTATGGTTTTTCAAAAATAGTGGATGGGAAAAAGTGGTTTTAATCATTGTGTGTGTACTTGTAGGATTGCTCTTTTTCTGTGCTTGTTTCCCTGTTTCAGTGGGATAGTAACCTTGGCTGGGCAAACCAACCTTCTTAAACCAAGAAATGTAACAAAGTTTTAACTATGATTACCAGGGTGCTCAAGAAATTTATAATGAATACAAAAATTAAATGCCTGAAGCTCAAGACTTTAATTTAGAACAACTGCCTGATCTTAAATTGCCCAGCCCCGATCAAAGCAAAAGAGGGGGAACTGTTATGAACAAAAAAACTAATAATTTTTAGTATGGAGAAACAAGTTACAAATAGCTAATTTAACCACTTTTGCTACTGGGGTGTTATCTGTGTTATGTAAATTACCAGTCGTTCTCGCTAATGACTCCTTTTGTATAAAGGCCTTTGTAACGCTAAAGGTTACCCTCCAACTGCCCGGGGCAGGGACAGTAAGGGAGAAAGACGAAACTTGTGAGGCGGGGGACATGCAAATTAAACTGCAAATTGACCAGAGTGCATTGAGAAACTGCGACTTCAGACATACAGAAAATAATCCCAAAACAACGAGCCAAAATGAAATTGAGAAATTAGAGTGATGTCCACGTGTGAGGAACAAGCTACTGAACTTACAGAGACGCTGAAAACCTTAGGAGCCCCTCGCCCTGAGTGCAAGAGGCATCCAAAGCCGGGACCCCCGACCCCCGGAGAGCAGGCGAGCAAGATCGGTCCTGACAGCCAGCTGTCCTGAAGGTCCAAAATGCAACTCCTGCCCCCCAGGGACAAAGCTGTGACTCATCCTCCTCCTGAGAATGTCGAAGTTACCTGGGAAGTAAACAGGGCAGCAGACCCGCCTCCTTTAATGCCTTTATCCTGAAATGATCAGCTTAATAAAGGGGTTAAAAAGAGAGAAAGTCTCCTGCCCTGTTTATTTCCCAGGTGGAAGGCGAGAACGAGGATGACAAAAGCCTTTCAATACAGCAGGGGCAGAGTTTTAAAATTGCCTCGGGCAGCAGCTGTGGGAATGTGCCCGATCCAGCCAGCTGCTCTCCGGGGACTGGGGTCCCCTCGCTTTGGAATGCAGGTTGCCCTCAGCCACGTGGCAAAGGTTCTGGGCTGTCTTTGCAGGTTCAAGCTTGTTCCTCACCCCCGCATCACAGAGAGATTTCATTTTGCCTCGTTGTTTTGAGAGAGCCTTTCTGTATGTCTGAGGTCGCCCAGAGAGCAGCCTGGTCAATTTGAGAGTTTAATTTGAGCAGCCCCCGCCTCAAGTTTCGAGAGAGGTCCCCTGTCCCTGCCCGGGCAGTTCTCTCACACTTTTAGCGTTAAGAAAACGGCTTTTCAGCTTTGGCCTCGCCGGCTCCTACTAATACAAAAGGAATCATTAAGGAAGAAGTGGTAATTTACATAACACAGATAACAGTTTAGTAGCAAAAAGTGGTTAAATTAGCTATTTGTAACTTGTTTCTCCACACTAAAAATTATCAACAGTTTTCTGTTCATAACAGAGGCTGTTTTTTGAGTTTCTACCCTTAACAAGAAGCAGAAATACTCACCGAAATCGAAGCTGTAGCTGGCTAGGTCAGACAGGCTATCTCTTCACCGGAATAGGACCCCCACGGGCTGGGAGGGCTCCCCTATTCTCCACTGAAAAATCGCTCACCAGAAAGGAGCAGAACTTTCCAGAGGTGCTAAACAACCGACAAAACTTCTTGTGGGATTAACTCCCAAAGTTTCTACTGAGAGCTCTGCAGCCAAAGCTCTTCAGCTGGGTGCTTAGCTGCCTAAAGTCTTTTCCGAGGTTCTGAGGTTCCTTCTGAGGCTGAAGATTCAATTCTGCCCGAACAGGGACGCCAATATATTGGAAAATAATCGCAATATTGCCAGGTGGAACGTGCCTGGGCTCTTCTGGCCCCTCGCTGGCTTAGCCAGGCAGCAGCTGTGGTATTTCACCACAGAGATACCTCTGGCTGGCTGGATGTTGCAGCTAGGCACTGGGAACGAGTCCAGGCTTGCAGGAACTCAGTTTGCCTCTGGTGAAAGTCAATAGGCAAGGTGAAGAAAAAAGGAGATGGATTCTGAGGAGGGTTGTAAATCCAGAGTTTAATTCCAAGATGACACAGAGCTCTCAATTGTAGGAACTACTCCAACAGAATGCTAGAACCTTGTGGCCTGTCTCCTTTTAAGCCCCTAGGGCAGGGGGGGGGAGAGACAGGTAAGCTGCCAACCAGGTGAAGAGGGGGTGGCCCAGGGACAAGACACTTGGCTAAGCCAATGACCCCAGGGCTGAGGGGCATCTTTTGAATTTGTGCCAATCACACGATGGCTTTGATGGTATGTGGAATTTGATAGACAGGCCTTGGCAAGGGGACGAGGGGTTGTGGGTAGGTGGGGCTAGAACACCTGGGTTAGTGGGCAGGAAGGACCAGTGCAAGTGGGGCTGGTCAGGGATACAGGGTGGAGGCATCAGGGATACTGGGGGGGCCTGGGAGAATTGTGTGTCTGGTGGTGGTTCAGCATTGCCAAGGGTGGATGGGGGCCCCTGGGTCTCCAAAGTCACCCCTCCAGTTTTTCTTTGCAGATGCCAGGAAGCACCAGGAAAGGTGAGTGCAGCCTCCAGCCATGATGCACCTTTTACCCAAGCCCCCAGCACCTCCCATCCACTTCCACACACCCCCTAATTCCCACAGGGCCCCCCCAGACCCCCTGGCACCCTCAGTGGAGGATCCTCAGGCGACATACATGGAGCTGCAAAGGCAACCGTGGGAACCCAGCGACACCTATGACAATCTGCACCAAAAGTTGTGATGCTCTGGGAAGAGGGAGGCACTGGGTGACACTGGGGGTGCTCCCTCCATGGCTCCTGTGGTTGCCCATCCTTCCAAGGGAGGTGGTCATGGGTCAGGGGGAGGCTACACAGGGCACCCTGTGCTCCCCATTTCCTCTCCCAGTACCCCCAAGGGCTCCCCCATCCCTTTACTCGTACCGGCAGGGGCTCCCCAGCCCCATCCAAGTGCCCAAGTACCCTCAGGGACTGCCCCATTCTCTCCCCACAGGGCTTGCAGTACACCCAGGGCTTCTCCATTCCCACTCCCACTACCCCTGTCCCATCCCGCTGTAAAAGGGGGAGTCGGGGAGGATTCTTGCTGAAAGGTTTCTCACATAAAAATGAAGCACAAACACGGCAATATTATATCTGAGAACTGTTTATTGATAAAGGAGGGTAAGTGTTCTTACCAAAGGGGGAGAGAAGGGAGTAGAAAGGGAAAAGGACAGAGAGAGAAACAGAAGACAGGGACAGCGTTACCGCAAGGAGCCCGGGCGCTCTGTGGGCATCAGCTGGGCAGATGGAGTGTGTGTGCTGCAAGCCAGGGCGAGCCCACATGGCTTTTGTGAGTGGCTGGGCGTGATTTCCAAGGATGACACCTGCGTGTCTCTGGCACTGGTGCTGCGGCACTGGTGGCTCTGGGCTGGCTGCCGCGGGCTGGGGCTGCCGTGGGCAGGTGCAGCAGGCTCGGGGCTGTGGGCAGCATGGGAAACGCGGCAGAGGCGGTGGGTGGGTGCAGGCAGCATCGGCTCCATCGGGGAGGCAATGAAGGAATGTCCAGGATGAGCAGGAATGAGCTGCCTCGGGGAAGCAACGAAGCAGGGAAAAACGGGTGCGGACAGGGAAGAAGGACCACCAGGATGAAAAAGCAAGGAGGGGAGTATCGGTGATATTTTTTGCCTGACATCTGGCGGGAATGATGCATCTGACTCCATCTTCTCAGAAGGATAATTAATTACTTTATTATACTATATTGTTCTATATTGTATTACATTACATCTAAACTGAATCTGCCAAGCACTCAACTGCACTCCACTGCACACAATCTCATGACTGTAAGCCAACAGTCCCCACACACACACACCTGGATTCAATTGGTCAGTGAATCAAAACACTCACACCAGAATCCAATCACCAATTCCCTTCAGGTAAACAATCTTCCACCATGCATTCCAATTGTGAAAATCACAGGAGCAGAAAATGCGATATGTGTTTAAATCATTCTTTGCTTCTCTCCTTGCTTCTCCCAGGTTCAGTGAATGTGAATCCCACAGGGGAGGAGGGCCAAGCTGATCCTCCAAGTGAGCCCATGATTCCTCCAAGAAACCCAAATCAAATCACTCCCGTTGTGTCACACTTTGCTGCTTTTATTTGCAAAGTCTCCTCCCACAGCCTGATTTCCCGGGCTTTTTTTCCCAGACATTTTCCCCAGGCATCTGTCCCACCAGCCAGGGGGGTCACTCACAGCCTGATCACTGAAGTTTTCTCTCCCCTGATTCTCTGTTGTGTGAAGCCTCTCCAGGGGCAGGGTTCCCAGCACATGGACAACCCACAGAGTCATTTTTCACTCATGTGTAGCATATGTGGAGACATAAATCCAAATCAGATTTGTTCCTTTTAACCCCCATGTGCTTAGTGGCTCTGCAATCCCCCTCCCAGTGCTCCAACTATGATGCCTTACTGGTGCCAGTCCCAGTTCCAAGGGTGCACAGGACCTGGTTCCCTGCTCCTGGGACAAAAATGCAGCTCTTTGGTTAAGCTGGCAGAAATGATGTTTCATTGTTCAGCTCTCTCAAAGAAGCTGAAAAAGGTGGGAACTTCCCTTGGAATGGAAAATAGAAGCCCCATTTCTTTGAACAATTATAACTTTGAAATTACAGGGCTTTTAGGCAAAGATGTGAGAACAGGAATAAGAGTTCTTTACTGGTATGTGTTGTGAGAAACAAGTTAATGCAAGTTGACTTTCGCAGGATATTATATGAATTGAGATTACATTATTTATTATATTGTTGATTAAATATTGTGATGTTGTTGGGACAGTGATGTGTATTGTGCAGTGGCTGATGTTATTGGGGTGGCCATCCAAGGGTGGGGCCCAGCCATTGCCCAGCCCTGCTCTGCCCAGCCCCAGGGGGCAGCCAGCACCTGAGGGTCCCCCCTGCCCCCTTGGCTTTGATTCTGGCAGCTTTAGAGCTGCTGCAGAGGTGAGAATTCTGTGGGTGGAAAAAGGCCTGGCTGTGGTTTGCTCAGCCCTGCAAGAAGCACAAAACCGCAAAGTAAGCCCAAGCAGTGTCTGTGTGAGGGCCTTTGATGGTTTTCAGAGCAGGGCTGGCTGGAAACTGCTCCTGCAGGGGCAGCTGTGAGGGAACCAGTCCAGAAATGCAGCAATTAATCATCTGTTCCTCTTGGTAAGGGAATGAGAGAGCCCCAGGACTACTGCAAATCCCACACCAATCTGCTCAACAAGCTGACCTGGACCGTCCTTCTTGAAAAAAATCTGCAGCCTTCTGGAATCTCCTGGAAAGAATGTTTGGCCTTAGGCTGTGGCCATCAGATAAGAGGGAAAAGTGTGGAAATATCAAGCAGGGGCTCTGGCAAGGGCTGTTATGGAGCTCTGGGGAGTGATGCTGTCTGGATTCCAGGTGTCCCCAAAGCTGCTCAATCCATGTCTTCCTCACTGGAGTGAAAGGATGAGGGTTTGTAGGAATTGTGGTGTAAAGGCAACAGAGGTGCTGTTGTGGATCCAAGACCTGCCTGGGGCCAGGCACTGCCTTCCTTCCATTCGGGATCATGGAGAGTGGTCGCGGGTGCCGTGCAGGGTGTGTGCCTGGCCCTGGGACACTGCTACTCTGCCAGTGGGCACTGGGATCCAACCTGCTGCCTTGGTGGCTTCTGCCCGCTGCCGGTGGTGGTGCCAGGACTGATTGGTGCCCGTGAGTTTGCAAAAGGAGCAATTTCCCCTCCTCCTTCCTGTCTGAGGCTGCCATGGCCCCTGAGGGGATGGAGCTGGAGCAGGGCGCCCCCTGCTGGCCGGGAGTGCTCCCTGCAGCGCCCCCTGCTGGCCGCGGTTATAACTGCCACAAAAACCAACAATGCTGAGCAGGAGGGAAAGTTCTGGGTTTGTGTTGTTTGTTCTGTTCTGGTTTTTAAATTTCCCAGGAAAGAGCTGTTATTCCTTTTCCTGAACTTTTGCCGGGAAGCCCCATAATCTTTGAACTGAAAAAAGTTTTAGACAGGGGTCCTCTTTCCATTCCAGGAACATTCCACTTTCCTTGACAGATATTTCTCATTTAAATGAGTTGCCAGCTCATAGGTACCAGAGTGCATGTCACAGACACCCCAAGAGAAGACAGGGACTTGGCCACCTCTTGCTCTGCCTTTTAAGCCAGTTGGGCCACCAAGGGCACTCTCCCCAGCTGGCACTTCTGGTTACAAGGTCACTCAGGAGCTGGCTTTGGCAGAGCATTACACTGTCCCCAGTGTGCCACAGCTGTCAGACTGATGGACCGAGGGGCTCTGTCTCACCCAAAGCAAGACCTGACCCACCCCTGCCACACACATCTGTTCCAAAATGTCTCCAGACATCAAACTTTTCCTGTTTCTGACACCCCACCCTGTGCCATGCCCTGATCCCGACTGCCCTGGCAAAGGGGGAGGCTCTGGAACCCCCACAGGGCCTTTGTGAGATCCTGGGTTGGGGAACAGGGCAGAGGAGGGGTTTGGGACAGGGGACAAGAGAACTCAGAGCGTCTTAAAGGCTGCTTTGGCCATCAGAGCAGTGAAGGTCCAGCGCCTTGCCAGGTTCCTCTGGTGGAGCAAATGTGCTGGAAACAGCATCTGGGGTTTGTTCCTTTTCGGTGGTCTTCCCTTGAAATCATTCTTTTCTTGACCATTTAGACTGTGAACCTTGTTGCTGTTGGTTTTATTCTCTCTCGTTGCTGTTGCAGGAAATTGTTCTTCTCTCAGCCCTTTGGGATTTTTGTGCCTCCACACGGAGGGAGGGGGGCAGTTTTGGTGGCAGCACACACACGTGTGGATGCCCATGGGTGGGGACCCCCAGTGCCCCCCAGTTCCCCCCAGTGTCACAGCACTACCTCATTGATATCACTGGGCTTTTGTGGTCATCCGTGTGGTCCCCGCAGCTCCATGTAGGTCACTCCGGGTATCTGGGGGTCGGTGATGCCTGAAGGCCCTGCAAGACACACTGGTTGGGGGGACCAAGGGGCAGGGGGGTGGCACCGGTGGGTAATGTGTCACTGTCCCCCCCATCCACAGTACTCACGCTGTGCATGTTTGGTGCTCGCAGCTTGGGTGTACAGAACCTCCCCCTCCTCTGGGGGGGCCAGGGGATCCGGGGCGGGCCTGTGGGGATAAAGACATTGTGTGGGAGGTGATGGAGATTTGTGACAGGGGGGGAAAAGGGGACTCATGGTTGAAGAGCCCCACTCACCTTTCCTTCTGCTTCCTGGCAGCTGCAAAGGAAAGAGGGGAGGGGTGATGGTTGGGTCTCAGGGCCTGACCCCTCTCAGGATTCCTGAACCCCTCACAGGACCCTCAATTCCACTTCAGGATGCCAAAGAATACCTGAAGCCCCCAAAATTTCATGAAGCTCCCAAGAGCCCTGGGCCAACTCAGCCTCAAGAACCCAAAGCCCAGCAGGGACAGAGATCCCCCAAACACCCCCAGGGCCCCTGAAAGAACACCCAACATCTTTGCAGGACTGGCCAGCACCTCCCCAAACCCTACAGAACCCCCAGACAAGGTCACAGTTCTGAGGCTGTGGGTGCTGCCCTAGTGCTCCCACACTCTGGGGGCCTCTAAAGCACCCTGGGACCCCCGCCCCTCCATTGTCACTCACCCACACGGTGCCACCGGTGCCAGGCCACAATGACACCCACGAGCAGGAGCAGGAAGAAAAGGGCCCAACCAACCCCTGCAGCCACTGCAAGAAACAGAGGGGGACACATCAGGATCACCCATCACCCCAGGCGTCCTGCAACCCCTACTGACCCTGTGTGACCTCACCTGTGTCCCTGTGTCCCCACAGTGTCACCCCCAGGGCCAGCTCAGGGCTGAGTGCCCGGAACACGCGGTGCCCGTCCTGTCCCAGCTGGTTGGTGGCCACGCACTGGTAGGTGCCTGAATGTCCCACATCGATGTCCCTGAG
>JALJVW010000399.1:0-42642 GCA_024865655.1 Emberiza elegans | reverse complement strand
CAGCACTGGCAGGCTGTGCCATGGCCCAGAGGGGGCTGTGTCACAGCAGCACCTCTGTGGCTGTGTCCCAGAGGCACAGAGCAGCTGGCATGTCAGCAAGGGGCTGTGTGACAGCACAGAGTGGGCTGTGTGAGCTCACAGACTGGGCTCTGACATCACAGAGTTTGTTGTGTGAGGTCATGGAGCAGCTCCAGCATCATAGAGGGGTCTGTGTGACATCATAGAGCAGGCTGTGATGGTCATAGTGTGCAGTGACGTTACAGAGCAGGGTGTGAGGTCATAGTGTGTGCAGTGACATTACAGAGTGGCAGTATGGCATCACAGAGAGGGTTGTGTGACATCGCTGATGGACTTGTGACATCGCAGAGGTGGCTGTGACATCATAGAGTAGGGTGTAAGGCCATAGAGCAGACTGTACCATCATGGAGGGTGCTCTGTGACATCAGACTGGGTTGTGACATCGCTGGATGTCTGAGTAACATGACAGAACCGGCTGTGACATCACAGAAGAGACCGTGACATGCAGGGGTGATTTGTGACCTCAGACTGCAGCTGTGTGACAGCCCAGAGTGATATCCCAGCATTGGCTCTGTGACATCACATGGGGGATTTGTTTCATCCCATGCTGGGCTTTAACATCACAGGGCCTGTGTGACATCATAGGTGGTTCTGTGGAATCACAGATGGCTCTGTGACATGACAGGGGCTGTGTGAGGTCACTGGGGAGGTCCCTCTGCCCCGGCCCCCTCACAGTTCCCCCAGAGCAGTCCAACCCTGCTCGTGCACAGCGGGGTCCCTGTCCCCCCGGTCCCCCTGGCCCCAGCCTCCCCCAGAGGATGTTCCACGAGATCGAGCCCAGAGCCTGACACAGGGCCGGGGGCCGGGGCCCTGGGGTGGCACAGGGGACAGGGACCCCCGGCAGCATCCCCGTGTCCCCAGGGCCAGAGCCTGGGCCAGGGCTCCTTCACCCTCTTACAAACGAGGGGCTGAGAGCGCTGAAAAAATCCCCAGCAAGGAATCAGCAAAAACAGATTGAATATTAAGGAGAGCAGCACAGAGTTCCTTGGCAAGAGTCACTCTGCTCCTGACTGGGCACTCTAGGCACACCAAAGAAACAAAGCAACAAAAAACCAAACAAAATCCAGTCAAAGAAGAAATGAACCAAAACCAGGACTTGACTGATACCTTAGACTTCAGCATTTAGCAAAAGAACAGCACTTAACAGTATTTAACCTTACTTGTAACCTAGGACTTAATGATGTAGCTCTGCAATAAAACTTAACAATATTCAACTTAGCTTATCACTTCTATTCAATGTAACAACTTAGCAAAAGAACAACTCTTAGCAGCATTGAACTCAGCTTACAGCTTGTGACTCACCATCACTTGCAGGCCTGACTGGCTCAGCTCTCCAAGGCACTCCAAGCCCTCAGAGCAGCATTTGTGCCACATTTCCCCAGCACAGGCACTCCTGTGTGCACACAGACACCAAGAGTCAGTGCAAGGCACCTGTGAGCAATTCCCTGAGGGCAGGGAATGCTCCCTGAGGATGTTTTGGCATCTCCCCAGCGGGCAAAGGGCTGAGCCTGGAGGAGTGGGGGATCGGCCCAGGCTCCGTCGTTGTTCAGGATCCCCGAGTGCAGCAAACGGGAGAGTTCCCGGCTGGGAGAGGCCCCACTGCGAGGGAGTGGCTGGCCCAGGAGAGCTGCAAGGGCTCCTTTTGGGCGCTGCTTGCAGGGCCCCAAGAGAGGGGCTTCAGTCCCAGCCATGGTTCATCCTGGCCGCACTTGGCACCAGCAGCTTTCTTTGGCAGGGTGAGAACAGGGATGTTGTGCCACGCAGGGAACAGAAACAGCTGCCAGGGCTGCTGCTAAAGGAACCAGGAGCTGGTTGGGCAGCAGCAGTGCCTGGAGCAGACAGTGTTTGTGAGGAGCTGAGCCCAGGGGCTGTTGGCCAAGGCCGAGGCCCAGGGAGCATTTCTCAGCTGGCAGGGCGGCCTGAGAAGGGGGGGGGGGGGGCAGCAGCACAGGGCCCATGGAACCAAGGGACCATTGTGACACCGTGGCGCCCTGATAGACCAAGGGGCCCTGGTGACACTGTGGGGCCCTGTGAGAACAAGGGACATTGGGACATTGTCACACCCCATGGAACCAAAGGTCCACTGTGACATTGCAAGGCCTCATGGAACCATGGAACCTTGGAAAGACCATTGAGACACTTCACAACCTCATGGAACCAAGGGGCTGTTGTGGCACTGAGGAGACTCATGGAATCATGGAGACCATTGTGACACTACGAGGCCCCATGGAATAAGCAAAGCATTGTGACGCTGTGGGGCACCATGGAACCAAGGAGGCCATTGTGACACTGTGGGCACCATGAAACAGGGTGACCCTGCAGGGCTGCATGGAACCAAGGGGCCATTGTGACATTGCCAGGCCTTCTGTCATCAGTGGTGCATTGTGACACTAAGAAACCAAGGGGACCATTGTGACACTGCAGGGCTTCATGGAACCAAAGCTCCAGGGTGACACAGAGAGGCCGCCTCTCATCAATGCTCCATTGTGACACCGTGGAGCCAACGGAGACCATTGTGACACCACAAACCCTCATGGTCCAAAGGCCCATTGTGACATTGCAGGGCTCACGGAACAGAGGAGTGACATGACATTGTGAGGCCTGTGGAAGCACAGAGACCATTGTGGCACTTCAAGGCCTCATGGAATCCTTGGGGCCTTTGTGACACCGCGGGACCTTCAGGAAGCTGGGAGCCATTGTGAAACTGTGGGACCCCATGGAACCAAGGCAGCCTTGTGACACCTCAGGGCCCCATAAAACCAAGGGGACACACAGAACAGGTCTGGCTGGTTTGGCCTCCCGTGGGCCACCTGACTGGTCCAGCTGACCTTGGCATGTTGAGGGTCTCTTCTCATCTGCTGCTGAAACACTGGGGCTCCGTGCTTTCCTTCCTGTGGTAAAGAACTGTCCTTCTCCTCCAGGCCATGACCAGAACTGGGATTTCAAAACCAAATTCCCTTCTATCCAGGCATTGTTCCCATAGCAATATTGCCAGGACAAGTCTGTCTGCCTGTGCTTTCACAAGGGTCACCTCTCATCTGTGCCCAAAACCCTGGGGAAGGCTCTGTGCTTTCCTTCCTATGGAAGAGAACTGTCCTTCCTGGCCAGGTTCCCGTGTCTCCAAATTTGGGTCCACCTCCAACACTGCCTATTGGGACAGACTGGAGGAGATTGTTGGCTTGGATCATTTCATGTGTGGGGGAGGAAGGGGCAGGTCCAGCTTTGCCCTGCCCGGTGAGCCCAGCCCTGCCCTGCCCTGGAACCCCAATCCCCCAGAGCCTCCATCCCAGCCCCTGCAGTGTCTGCCAGCCCCTGGCACAGCACAGGCAATGCTCCACAGCCACCTCTGCAGCCCCCAGCCCAGCTCCTGAGGGACCAAATGACCCCAGTCCCCACCTGGGGAAGGGCCCAGGAAGACCAAGGGGTATTTAAGTCTGACCACAAGGCAAGCACACATCTTGACCCTCCCTCCTCTTGCAATTTCCATCTGAACAACACTGGAATCCAGGTGGGGTGCTTCTCTGTATCTTATATGTCTTTCTCTCTTTCTGTGTCTACTTCTCCTATTTCTTTCTCTCTGCAAATTTTGATTACCTTAAATGGAATGGGCATAGAGATTCTGAAGTTGAATGGGCCAAGTTAATGCTTTGAGAAGTGTGTTTTGCTGATTGAATGTTATAATGTACCTTTTGCCAAAGTTTCTCTGATTTTCTAAATTTACCAATAAAATCTGGTCAGTTGTTTTGAGCTCCTGAGGATCTCTGGTAGCTATTTCTCCAGTACATCCAACTCAGAGGACACCAATAATTGTAATTCCTTTAAAATGTCTCATGGAAAGAATTGTTTGGGGCATGGGAGTGCGGGCTTGTGTGTCCTGCTTGGCACAGCCCAGGCAGGGCTTTCCCAGCCCCATTCCACACTCCATTTCCCAGCTGCAGCCCCTGGTGCCTCTGAGTGCTGCTTGCCCAGCCCCGGGACGCTCTCCTTGTCTGCCCATTCCCCCACGGTCTCTGGGCAGGGCTGGCTCAGTGGGGGCTGCTGACATCCTCAGCAACTTGCAGAGGCTGCTGCTGAATTTTACTGCTCCAGAGGCTCGATGTGTATTCCAACTGAATGTAACATATTTAAAAAGACAGTGAGAAAACATTTGTGAGGTCCTGCTTAGGTTTTTCTTCCTGTAATACATTGATATGTGCAATCTCCAACTGACGCTGTGTCAAAGTACCAGTGTTCTGCCCTACCTGCAACCTGGGGACACTTTCATATGAGTTCTGTCCCTCAGTGGGGAGCCATTTAGAGTTAAAGGAAGTTTGGACTTTGAATCTGATTTTGAGTTTTTGAGGAGGTTTGGAGCACACTCGGAGGCACTGATGAGTGTGATGCAAAGAGCACCAAAGGCCCAGAGGGTCATTGAAGTCCCTGTGCTGTGTCTGTGCTGCTGAGCTGGGCCGGGCTCCTGGCCCAGAGGCAGCTGCTGGCAAGGGCAGCGCTGCAGAGAGACAGCTCTGGCCAGGAGCAGCTCCTGTGCACAGCCCAGCAGGGCTGGGGCACTGCCAGGGCCCCTCAGGGACACCAGCAGGGCACAGACTGAGCTCCCAGGGGCTCAGCACTGGCAGGGGCTGTGCCATGGCCCAGAGGGGGCTGTGTCACAGCAGCACCTCTGTGGCTGTGTCCTAGAGGCACAGAGCAGCTGGCATGTCAGCAAGGGGCTGTGTGACAGCACAGAGTGGGCTGTGTGAGCTCACAGACTGGGCTCTGACATCACAGAGTTTGTTGTGTGAGGTCATGGAGCAGCTCCAGCATCATAGAGGGGTCTGTGTGACATCATAGAGCAGGCTGTGAGGTCATGGTGTGTGCAGTGACGTTACAGAGCAGGGTGTGAGGTCATAGTGTGTGCAGTGACATTACAGAGTGGCAGTATGGCATCACAGAGAGGGTTGTGTGACATCGCTGATGGACTTGTGACATCGCAGAGGTGGCTGTGACATCATAGAGTAGGGTGTAAGGCCATAGAGCAGACTGTACCATCATGGAGGGTGGCTCTGTGACATCAGACTGGGTTGTGACATCGCTGGATGTCTGAGTAACATCACAGAACCGGCTGTGACATCACAGAAGAGACCGTGACATGCAGGGGTGATTTGTGACCTCAGACTGCAGCTGTGTGACAGCCCAGAGTGATATCCCAGCATTGGCTCTGTGACATCACATGGGGGATTTGTTTCATCCCATGCTGGGCTTTAACATCACAGGGCCTGTGTGACATCATAGGTGGTTCTGTGGAATCACAGATGGCTCTGTGACATGACAGGGGCTGTGTGAGGTCACTGGGGAGGTCCCTCTGCCCCGGCCCCCCTCACAGTTCCCCCCAGAGCAGTCCAACCCTGCTCGTGCACAGCGGGGTCCCCTGTCCCCCCGGGTCCCCCTGGCCCCACAGCCTCCCCCAGAGGATGTTCCACGAGATCAAGCCCAGAGCCTAACACAGGGCCGGGGGCCGGGGCCCTGGGGGTGCCACAGGGGGACAGGGACCTCCCGGCAGCATCCCCATGTCCCCCAGGGCCAGAGCCTGGGCCAGGGCTCCTTCACCCTCTTACAAACGAGGGGCTGAGAGCGCTGAAAAAATCCCCAGCAAGGAATCAGCAAAAACCAGATTGAATATTAAGGGAGAGCAGCACAGAGTTCCTTGGCAAGAGTCACTCTGCTCCTGACTGGGCACTCTAGGCACACCAAAGAAACAAAGCAACAAAAAACCAAACAAAATCCAGTCAAAGAAGAAATGAACCAAAACCAGGACTTGACTGATACCTTAGACTTCAGCATTTAGCAAAAGAACAGCACTTAACAGTATTTAACCTTACTTGTAACCTAGGACTTAATGATTTAGCTCTGCAATAAAACTTTACAATATTCAACTTAGCTTATCACTTCTATTCAATGTAACAACTTAGCAAAAGAACAACTCTTAGCAGCATTGAACTCAGCTTACAGCTTGTGACTCACCATCACTTGCAGGCCTGACTGGCTCAGCTCTCCAAGGCACTCCAAGCCCTCAGAGAGCAGCATTTGTGCCACATTTCCCCAGCACAGGCACTCCTGTGTGCACACAGACACCAAGAGTCAGTGCAAGGCACCTGTGAGCAATTCCCCTGAGGGCAGGGAATGCTCCTGAGGATGTTTTGGCATCTCCCCAGCGGGCAAAGGGCTGAGCCTGGAGGAGTGGGGGATCGGCCCAGGCTCCGTCGTTGTTCAGGATCCCCGAGTGCAGCAAACGGGAGAGTTCCCGGCTGGGAGAGGCCCCACTGCGAGGGGTGGCTGGCCCAGGAGAGCTGCAAGGGCTCCTTTTGGGCGCTGCTTGCAGGACCCCAAGAGAGGGGCTTCAGTCCCAGCCATGGTTCATCCTGGCCGCACTTGGCACCAGCAGCTTTCTTTGGCAGGGTGAGAACAGGGATGTTGTGCCACGCAGGGAACAGAAACAGCTGCCAGGGCTGCTGCTAAAGGAACCAGGAGCTGGTTGGGCAGCAGCAGTGCCTGGAGCAGACAGTGTTTGTGAGGAGCTGAGCCCAGGGGCTGTTGGCCAAGGCCGAGGCCCAGGGAGCATTTCTCAGCTGGCAGGGCGGCCTGAGAAGGGGAGGGGGAAATGCAGCAGCACAGAGCCCATGGAACCAAGGGACCATTGTGACACCGTGGTGCCCTGATAGACCAAGGGGCCCTGGTGACACTGTGGGGCCCTGTGAGAACAAGGGACATTGGGACATTGTCACACCCCATGGAACCAAAGGTCCACTGTGACATTGCAAGGCCTCATGGAACCATGGAATCTTGGAAAGACCATTGAGACACTTCACAGCCTCATGGAACCAAGGGGCCGTTGTGGCACTGAGGAGACTCATGGAATCATGGAGACCATTGTGGCACTACGAGGCCCCAGGGAATAAGCAAAGCATTGTGACGCTGTGGGGCACCATGGAACCAAGGAGACCATTGTGACACTGTGGGGCACCATGAAACCAAGGGGCCTTTGTGACATTGCCAGGCCTTCTGTCATCAGTGGTGCATTGTGACACTAAGAAACCAAGGGGGACCATTGTGACACTGCAGGGCTTCATGGAACCAAAGCTCCAGGGTGACACAGAGAGGCCGCCTCTCATCAATGCTCCATTGTGACACCGTGGAGCCAATGGAGACCATTGTGACACCACAAACCCTCATGGTCCAAAGGCCCATTGTGACATTGCAGGGCTCATGGAACAGAGGAGTGACATGACATTGTGAGGCCTGTGGAACCACAGAGACCATTGTGGCACTTCAATGTTGTAGACATGTTTTGTGAAAAATCCTTCCTTTAGGATTTTTCCCTTCTGAGAAACCGAGAGGCCTCAGAGACAAGATGTAAACAATTGTTATCTGCTGCTGTGGAATGCAACAGGTGCATCTGTGATTGGCCTTCTATGGGTGTTTGGATTTCTTGACCAGTCATGGCAGAGCTGGCTCTCGCTCTCTGTCAGAGCCAGCTCCTTTGTTATCATTCTTTCTATTCTATTCTTAGCTAGCCTTCTGAGAACTTCTTCCTTCTATCTCTTTGTAGTATAGTCTTAATGTAATATATATATAATATAATAAATCAAACCTTCTAATTATGGAGTCAAGATTCTCGTCTCCTCTTCATCCTCAAAACCCTGCGTCCCAAAGGGACAATAACTGGTGACCTCGACTGAAAAATGAACAACTGGACCTTCGACTGAGGAGGACATTTCTCACTTGGTGAGACCACCAGAGGAGCATTTGCTACATTTGGGTAAATCCGGGTATGTGGCATTGATGGTTTGCTTCACGAGCGACCACAGACGTGGATTCTAGCCAGGAGCTGAAGAACTGAAGATCCTGATCTGGACAGAGTTCACAGCAAGGCTGACCACAAAGAGAACCTTCTGAAAAGCCTCCAGGATGATGTCTGGAAAGCCTACCAGGACCATGCAGATGGCCAGAGAGTGTTGGACACTGTGTAAAGGTACTGTGGGTTTTTCCCCTCCTGAAAATGTGGCCCGTCGTAATTTGTGGCTGCTTATGTGGAGGACTTCTCCCTTGGGGGATGAGGTTCATTTCTCCCCTTCAGAGGAGAAACTTATTGCCCTCTGGCAAAAATGGGGTCAAGAGGATGAGATACTCCTGATGGAGACAGATTTCTATGACTTTTTCCAATGGGCAAAGCTCTTTGGATTTTTTACTAATGTGCTCTATGCTCTCGACCTGTTCGTATGGGAGTGCATGGACTCCATTTTCCAATTCTGTTTTGAGCGTGGGTTTGGACTCCCTAAGGTCTACCCAGCTTTCAGGCTACTTTTCAGGTCTTGAAACGGATAGCAGCTGTTTTTCCCTGGATTGCTCACTGCAGGGGGAATGCTCCGTTCCCCCCGGTTCCCTCCGGGAGACGACCCTTTGGAGGAGGACGATTTCCTGCTTCTCAGCCCCCCCAAACCGCATTGGGGGCCCAGTGTCGTCCCGAGCCGAAAAAGTTTTTTTTCTGCGTCTTCGGAGCATGCTCAGATGCCGCTTTTTCCCCCCCCCGCGTTCCTCTCCGGGGGATGGGGAGCCGTCTCTGGCAGCCCTGCCGGCACCGCCCCGGCCGGTCTCCTGGGCCCTGCCCGCTCAGAGAGCGGGGCGGCACGGGTCCCTGAGACCCCGCCTGCGGGGCCCGCCGGGGGCCGCCTCCCGGACCCGCCCGCCGCTGCCTGCCCGGGACGTCCCGCCCGTGCCGGAGAGCCCAGAAGCATTGCTTCCCTGCGACTGTGCCGATGTCGCTGGGCAACAACCATCCACCGCCGCCTCCTCCGCCGCCCGTGCCGATCCCGCCCGGCTTCTCCGCCCTGCGCTTCCACGGCCGACCCCAGAGCCAGGGGCAGGCGATGTTGGCGACTCCGTGCCGCCTCCCGCTCAGCCCGCCCTGGGTCGGGATGCTGCTGACACCGACGCTGAGCCGCCCCGGCTCAGGGCGCTGCTGACACCGGCGCCGAGCCGGCCCGGCAGCGGCAGCATCACCATCACCCCTGCTTCCAGCGAGACTTCCCCCAGGTTCTTCGGGCTGTCCCGTGGCTGCCCCTGCGGGCGGAGGCTGGGACAGGGGAAGAGGGCATCAGCCTCTCCTTTTGTGGGGGGGGCATGGCCCGTCAGCTGGCTGTGGGAGCAGCCTGGCTGCCTGTTTTAAGATCGGAGTTCTTGCGGGCTTGGGGGCTGTTCGATCAGGGGTTTCCCCTGGGAGGTGCGCGTCTCTCTGCTGCCCCTCGCACGGCCCGGTGGCGGGGGCAGGTGGGTCCCAAAGTTCTGCCTTTGGTCCTCAGCCCGGAGGGGTTGGGGTGATACCGGGAGGCAGATGGGAGCACCACCGTTTGCATTGCAGAGGGCACAGCCAAAAGCCATCGTGGCTTGTCTGCTGTGGGAAACAAACATCCCTAGATTGGAGATGGGAATTCCTGGCACAGCTTCTGCTCCCCCACTGCGTGCAAGCCGCAGTGATTTTGGGGACAGGAAACCTTTGGCCACCCATTCTGCCATTCCATTGGCAGTGTGGTTCCAGGCTGTGGGAAAGCAGAGCCCGCCTGGCGGGCTGGGCCTGGGCTGTTTGGCTTGGCTGCTCGGGCCGGGGCCACCGCCCGGCCTCCTGCTGGATTTGGGGGTTCTGCTTCCCCCTTCTGGGCCTGGGCCACCGTTTTGTGGGCCAGGTTTGGGGTTCCTGATCCTTCCACATGGGCCAGGGCCCCCCAGGGCCTCTCTCTGGCCCCTTTGACTTGCTTGCTGCTGCTTCTTTCTAAACAAACAAACAAACAAACAAAAAAAAAAAAAAAAAAAGAAAATAAATTTTTTTGAATTAAATAAAAAAGAGTGAAAGAGCTGGGCAGCAGCTCAGAAGCATTGGAGAGCCAAAAATTAGCTTCAGCCCAAGTTGTTCAATAAAGGGCTGTGGCAAGACATTCTAGAAATCTTCTCAGGACTGTTTGAAATTGTTTGATAACTATATAACTATTGATAGATTTTTCTTCAGCAGTTTGTTGTTTCAGGAGTCTGCAAGCCTGTCTCAGGAACAAAAGGAACTTTCAGAGATGGCAAAGAGGAACATCTTCAGTCCATGGACTTTTCCTGAAACTCAGCTGCTTGGACTTGAATTTCATTGCATTGCTTTTTGCATTTTCTTATATTATAAGATTGTTGTAGTGAATTGTTAGAATCTTATGTTATACAGGTGAAGAGATTCCCTGTTCATTCCACACCAGCACTTGATTGAGATTTGGATTGGCAAAAAATAACTTGTCAGGTGTTTGTGCTTTCCTCTGCATGGGCCCAGCAGAGAAAATTACAAACACTTTTCTTTTAAATTTAATTAATTAAAAGGGTGAGATGTTGCAGACATCTTTTGTGAAAAATCCTTCCTTTAGGATTTTTCCTTCTGAAAACCGAGAGGCCTCAGAGACAAGATGTAAACAATTGTTATCTGCTGCTGTGGAATGCAACAGGTGCATCTGTGATTGGCCTTCTATGGGTGTTTGGATTTCTTGACCAGTCATGGCAGAGCTGGCTCTCGCTCTCTGTCAGAGCCAGCTCCTTTGTTATCATTCTTTCTATTCTATTCTTAGCTAGCCTTCTGAGAACTTCTTCCTTCTATCTCTTTGTAGTATAGTCTTGATGTAAGATATATATGATATAATAAATCAAACCTTCTAATTATGGAGTCAAGATTCTCGTCTCCTCTTCATCCTCAAAACCCTGCGTCCCAAAGGGACAATACTTCAAGGACTCGTGGAATCCTTGGGGCCTTTGGGACACCGCGGGACCTTCAGGAAGCTGGGAGCCATTGTGAAACTGTGGGACCCCATGGAACCAAGGCAGCCTTGTGACACCTCAGGGCCCCATAAAACCAAGGGGACACAGAACAGGTCTGGCTGGTTTGGCCTCCCGTGGGCCACCTGACTGGTCCAGCTGACCTTGGCATGTTGAGTGTTGTAGTTAACATATTCCGTAAGTCCAATAGCATATTTAATCATATTAGATAAGTCCCATGTGGTTAAAGCTATTCTATTTCATAAGTCCTGTACCTCTCATTGTTCTCTTGTGGGCGGCAGATCTTCACAGCACAGGATCAAGATCTTCCTTAGTCAGAGCTCCTTCAAGGTTCTGCCTGACTAAGTAGCCCATTCCCCTTTATCCTAGTTACCTTGACAAACCACAGCTGCAGCCCAATGAAACAACATCACAGCTGCAGCCCATCAAAGATAACTAGGACTAGTCAGGGTAAAGATATTCAAGTACAGGTATAATATATATATATATTTAAAGCCTCGTCCATTTATAACACATATATTCACGTCCTCCTACAGTTGAGGGTCTCATCTCATCTGCTGCTGAAACACTGGGGCTCCGTGCTTTCCTTCCTGTGGTAAAGAACTGTCCTTCTCTGTAGTGAACCCTAAAGATACAGGAAAAGCTCCTTGGAGAATTGAATGCTGAGTCATTCCTGAGCAAGTGTTATCCTGTTCCTCTGACCCGACCGTGTTGAAACCCTGTCCTTTAATCAGTTAAGACAATACTATTGTAACCCTTGTCTATTGGTCAGTTAAGAATATGCTTAAACCTGCGGCTATTGGCTGGTTTTGGATCCATGCCAAGGCTATAAAAATAGCCCTCTGGACCCCCACAAGGGGAGAAGAAGAAACGCTGTAACCCTTCGCAGACCTCCTGAATAAACCTTCACTGCGGAACTCTCGTGTTTCTCTTCCCTCTCTCTCTCCGTCTGCTATGCCATTGCCCCGAGGCGATCTTCCTAGCAGCTGAGCTGAATTCATGAAAGAGCTGACAAATCACTAAGCTGAATATCACTAGCTTGCTGGGAAGGAGCTCGGTGGCTTGGCCCCTGCTTAACTCAGCTATTGGGTCTCTGCTAAAGACTTGATCTACTGAGCTAGCTGGGCATATTATATATAATAATCGGGCCTACCTAGAGAGGCTCGCATTATTATATATATTTTTGGCCAACGACGTTCGACGACGGATCCCTTCTGAGAAGATTCGTAGCTGAGCATCGAAACCCCCGGGGCTTCAGTTAATTGCCTGTCAAACGCCGCTTCGCTGGGAAAAGGGACTTTTTCGTTCTAGAGGGAAACTTCTTTCCCAGCGGTCAGATTCGAACCTCACTTCTAACACCTGAACATAGATTGTTCGAGGAGAACTGACTAGCAGACGCCTTCCACAGAATTCACCCCAAAGGATTGGTATGTATAAACTAACAATTGCGCGACCTTCTGGGGTTCTGATTTTTTTTTTTTTTTTTTTTTTTTTTCTTTTTTTTCTGTTGGAAGGAATATGGGTGCCTCTTTACGCACCCCAAAAGCTTGATATCGAGAGAGATTTATTTAACCATTGTAGAAATTCTATCTACTAACAACTTTTCCTTTTCTTCTGGTAAACTTTCAAAAAGCAGTCTTAAAAATTTATTTTATGGATTACCTCGCATTTTCCTGAAACTAATAAGAACACTGTTACTGACGATTCCTTTTGGGACAAAATTGGCAACACTCTCTATATAACTCAAACTAGACAAGATTTCTCTGTAACTAATTTCTTGCCTTTATTTCATTTTATAACTAAAAGCGTTCAGAATTTTAACTCGCAAAAAAACTTTTGCAAACGTGTTCAGTTAGTGGCCTTTCGAATGCAAATGGCTTGAGTGATAAGACTCTGCTAATCAGCCCGGATATCACTGTCCCCGCGGGCTCTGAGATAACACTCTCCTCTTCTACGGGGTCCTGGGGGCCCGACCCCCCACAGCCGTTCCTTATCTATTTCGCCACATCCTGCCTACCCCTGGCCTGGCCCCTCTGTCCATGCCAGGTTCCGAGTCTCGTTCCGTCCCCAGCCAATCCCCCCCCGCGCCCCACCCTGCCCCCTCCCGCTCTCCCTCCGGCCCGCGTTCCGCCGTCCCCCCCGACATCCCCCCGCTGCCGCTCTCAAGTTATTCGCTCCTCCCGCGCCCCCCACCCGGGACCTGCCCCGCCCGTCCCCTCCCTCTCCCTGCGGTTCCCTCCTCCTCCTCCCCCCATCCTGCCGTGTTGGCACCACCCCACCTCTCCTGCCGTCCGCCCCCGCCTCTCCCGCCCGTCTCTGTCCCCCCCGCCCCTGTCCTCAGCCTTTCCTGGGACAGGAGAACGTCACTAGCGCCGTCCCAAACACCTATCCACCCTGTAACCGCGGTATTTCAATCCGCAACGCTGGAGTGCGTGCTCCCCAACCCCCTATCCCCGCACCCCCCTGTGTTCAGCCCCCCCCCTCCCTCCGCGCCTCCTCAACACCCCTCCTTCCCCCCAACGGAATTTCAGAAACCCCCAAGTTATGAAAACCCCACCGTTCCTGTGCTTGCTGTGCTTCTACCCTGGTGCCAATAGCGCCACCCTCTGACCAGCCTGTGAAACCCTTTGAAAACGTTTCTAAGCGAATAAAACGCAAACCCAAATTAATAATACAGTCCTCCTCAGAGGCCTCCTCCAGTGAATCAGATTCTGAAACGATTCATTCAGACCCATGGGCTCTCATTAAGATGGAGGCCACCAAGGCTGGTGATTGGGATCTTGCACAGAAAATTAAAGCATTTCCAGTCAAGTACATGCAAGGACGGAACGGAGGAGCAGCCACCATTAAAATGTGGAAAGCAATTTCGAATAAGGAATTAGTGCAATTAAGAAATATAGCCAAAGATCATGGCAGAAGTGCACATATCTTTAGAAATTTTCTAGAAGCTATGTTCTCTGCATATGTTTTACTTCCACATGATGTAAAAAATATTGCAAATTGCCTCCTATCCCCAGCAGAATATATGCTATGGGAAAGGAATTGGAAAAAACATTTGAAAACATTATCAGATTCCTATGCTGCAGATGCTAATAAGACGAACTTTTCAGTGGAACAGCTTGCAGGTGAAGGTGCATTACAAAAACCTGCAGACCAATTAGAAACTTTAACAAAAGACGCATTACAAGATGTTGCAACTGCAGCAAAAACCTCTCTGCTTCTCTTGCATGATGAGTCAATGCCAACAATGCATTTTTCTACTATTAAACAAGGGTTAGATGAAAGTTTTATTAAATTTGTGGACAGAATTAAAGATGCTTTGGAGAAACAGATTGAAAGTGCAGAGGCAAGGAAGGAACTCTTATGTAAGCTTGCTTTAAGTAATTCAAATGAAAGGTGCAAAGCCATTTTGAGGTCCCTACCCGTGGATACAAACCCTACTATAGAGCAAATGCTAGAATGCTGTACGCGTCACATGTCCACTGAAAACACAGTGGCTCAAGCAGTTGCTAAAGGTATTGCTGAAGGAGTTTCTGGGGCTTATGCAGTAATGACTTCTAAAGACCAAGCTAAGTGCCATCACTGTGGCGAACTTGGACATTACATCAAGGACTGTCCTGAGAGGTCACCCCCGATACCACCGCTACCCTCATCAGAGACCCCAGATCCAGCAACGCCTCCAGCAGCGTCCGGGAACGCTTATGGAGCCCGGTCCAGGGCCCCGGCGATGACAACAAATCAAAGGCCATCCAGACCCAACCACGCTTCAGCCCAAGGCACCCAGACCACAAGAAGAGGATCCAACCCACGGGACAACCCAGATGGGAACCCGCCGACAACTGGTAACTGCTTTGTCCATTGAGTTTACTAATGACAATGTCCACAGAATTCCCACTGGTAAATATGGACCTAAAGGTGATCCCTCAGACATTTTAATTACAGGGACTCTCTTAATTGCCCAAAGGAAATATTTGTTGTTCCAGAAGTGCTTACGGTGATGCCAGGACAAGAAATCCTCATCCAGGTATATTGCATGGACTTACCATTTTTTCTTTCAAAGGGAACTCCAATAGCACAAGCCTTTTTGCTTCCAAAGAATCACAGGGAACAGATACCTCTCAACCCTACAGCCATGTGGGCACAAGTCGTGGGAACATCCAAGCTTTTCATCGAAAAGCGGCCTCACCTGCAAAGGAGAGTTGACCCACCTGCCAGGGATGCTGGACACCGGTGCTGACGTGACCATCATCGCTCGCTCAGATTGGCCAAAGCGCTGGGAGCTACAACCTGTTGCAGGGATGATTTCCGGGATTGGTGGAAATACAGTATCCATGAGGAGCAAGAACAACATCCTTGTTGAAGGTCCTGAAGGTCAGATGGCAACCATCCGCCCATTTGTGGTAAGGGCCCCCATCACCCTTTGGGGCAGAGACGTTTTATCCCAGTGGGGAGCCACCTTAAGTATTCCCACTCGGGATTTTTCAGTGGGGCCACTGAGTTAGGGGCGCTTCCTGAAACACCTCGACTCATCTGGAAAAGTGACAAGCCTATACATGTCCAACAGTGGCCCTTTCTAAAAAATTAAGTTGCGCGCCCTAAACGCTCTTGTGGAAGAACAGCTTGCTAAAGGTCACATCGTTGAGTCCGACAGCCCTTGAATTCTCCTGTCTTCGTTCTACCAAAACCTGGGACAAACAGATGGAGGCTTCTCCACGACCTTCGCAGAATCAACGAGGTCATCGAGGACATGGGCTCCCTCAGCCTGGTTTGCCCTCCCCATCGATGTTGCCTAGAGACTGGGAACTTGTTGTCATAGACATTAAGGACTGTTTCTTCAGCATTCCTCTACATCCAGATGATGCTCCTCGGTTTGCCTTCTCCGTTCCCTCGCTCAACAACGAGGCCCCGCTCAAAAGATACCATTGGACCGTTCTTCCTCAGGGACTTAAAACGTCGCCGAGTATCTGCCAGTGGTATGTGGCTCACATCTTGTCTCCCATTCGGAAATTATTTCCAGATTCTATAATCTACCATTATATGGATGATATCCTGGTGTGTGCTTCAGACAAAACTCATTTGGACAACACAGTTAAAAAGACTATTGAAGCCATAGAAAAGGCAGGGATGGAGATTCGTGAGGACAAAATCCAGTACATCAAGCCATGGACTTACCTTTGGAGTCCAGATCCGGGAAAGGACCATCGTACCCCAGCAGATCACCATACTTGATGACCCAAAAACCTTGAGAGACTTACACAGCCTGTGTGGATCCATCAACTGGGTACGTCCACTGCTAGGAATTACAACAGAGGACCTTGTTCCCTTGTTCAACCTTCTTAGGGGACCTAAGGAATTGGACTCTCCTGCACTCTCACAGAAGAAGCCAGAGGTGCCATCGTCAAAGTCCAGGAAGCTCTGTCTTCACGCAAAGCTCATCGCCTGAGCCCAGCCTGCCTTTCCAGTTCATCATTCTGGGAAAAGCACCCCGATTCCATGGACTGATTTTTCAATGGGACTCTCAGCTTTGAGATCCTCTGCTGATACTAGAATGGATTTTTACAAGTAACCAGCCCACAAAGACACTTACCACCTACCAGGAGATCATAGCACACCTAATAAAAAGGCTAGGACTCGCCTTCGCTCTCTTTCAGGTTGTGACTTTGAATGCATATACTTGCCAATAACTCTTACTGATTTTGAGGATCTGATCCAAACTAATGAGAGTCTTCAATTTGCTTTAGACAGCTACACAGGTCGAACCACAGCTGAAATCCCAAAGCACAAACTTTTTAATTCTAAGGAAACCTTTCATTTGATTCCAAAACGAATCCAAAGTCTAAAACCTCTTAAAGCTCTAACCCTCTTTACTGATGGCTCAGGGTCCTCCCACAAGTCAGTGATTACATGGAGAGACCCCCAAACACAAAGTTGGGAATCTGACATACAAATTGTACAGGGTTCACCACAGATTGCAGAATTAGCAGCTGTAGTCAGAGCTTTTGAAAGATTTAAAATGAACCCTTTTAATCTGGTCACAGATTCAGCTTATGTTGCTGGTATAGCTATGAGAGCAGAACACGCTCTTCTCAAGGAGGTTTCTAACCCAAAGTTGTACCAACTGCTCTCTAAATTGGTACGCCTAATCTCCCACAGAAAGCAGCCTTACCATATAATGCATGTAAGGTCCCACACGGACCTTCAAGGTATTATTGCAGAAGGCAACAGGAAAGCAGATGCTTTAGCAATGGCTGCAGAAACTGCTAATGTTCCTGACATCTTTGCCCAGGCAAAGCTGTCTCATGCGTTTTTTTTTATCAAAATGTGCCTGCCCTTAGGAGAATGTTCAAACTCTCAAAGGATCAGGCAAAGGCTATTGTGGCTACATGTCCAAACTGTCAGACCTATCAGATACCATCTATGGGAATGGGAGTCAATCCCAGAGGTCTGAGCAGCTGCCAGCTGTGGCAGACAGATGTAACTCACTTTGCACCGTTTGGAAGATCAAAATACGTGCATGTATCGGTTGACACATTCTCAGGAGCTGTGTTTGCATCATCACATGCAGGAGAAAATGCACTGCATACAATAAAACACTTTCTACTCGCTTTTGCCACCCTGGGAGTACCAAAGGAAATCAAAACAGATAACGGACCAGCCTACACTTCCCGTAAGTTAAAGGAGTTCTTCAATGCATGGGGCATAGCACACAAGACTGGCATACCTGTAAACCCCACAGGACAATCCATCGTGGAAAGGACACATCAAACCCTCAAAAGAATCCTCAATCAGCAGAACAGAGACACGAAATTCACATCTCCAGTGGAAAGACTTTGTAAGGCTCTCTATGTCATCAATTTTTTGAACTGTTCAGTTTCAGAGCCTGATCCACCAATACTTCGCCACTTTGCAAATTCCACCCAAGCAAAGCTTACTGAGAAACCACCAGTGCTCGTGAAGGATCCTGAATCACATCAAGTTTCTGGGCCTTATCAGCTGATTACTTGGGGTAGAGGACATGCGTGTGTGCTACTGCCATCCGGTCCAAGGTGGTACCCAGGAAAAAATGTAAAACCATACTTAGAATCTACGAATACCGCTCCTGCAGATGAAGACAAGAACTCTCCTGAGGCAAACACAAGACCACCTCAGAACCAAACCAGCTCGGCCTGGAGAAGAAGACGTCGCTTAACTCCCTCTAACACCAGCACAGACCGCCCCATCACAAGACAGCAGACAAAACTGAGGACAACATAATGTCCTGCTGCATTAAGCCATAGATAGCCTTAACACGAAAGTGTTTTTGAATTATGTGTTGTTACTCTGTTTTTTTTTTTTGCATTTTAAATACCCTATTGTTCCTTTTCTCTAACTTTTAAAAACCCTCCTGCTTTCTACCCACCTTCTCCCTTAGCATAACTTAGAAATTAAAAGAAAAAAGGGGAGGACAGGAACAGGAAAAGATCTAGGCAAAACCCTCTCATCATAAAGATAACAATTTTGTTTATATTCCCTATCAGAAGCCCTATTCCTGCCCAAAGATGAAAAAATATCTCCGTTGGTGCTGTCCTCACTGCAGCCTGGATGCTCTTCACTGCACCGCATGTCTCCGGCTGGATCAGCCCTCAGCCCAGTCATAATGTCTGGGTAACCTTAGCAAAAACGCTAAAACAGGACAACATGTGCTTGTCCATGGGAAGCATTGATAACCCACTTTCCACATGTCTAGTAGGAATTCCTTTGTTGCAGATGATTGGCCTTTCTATAACTCAGAGGTTCTTCTCGCACCACAGGTAAGAGACCCAATGTGGTTGATACTTGGGACGAGTGGACAAAAATTCTGCCAGATGATAATCAGGAGCCCCAAGAATTGGATCTATTGGGGTCCTCCAAGGCCACATATTGTGTCAAATTTTACTTTAGACGTCCAAAAATAGTAATTGGCCAGGAATTGACCAGAACAAAAACACATATCGAAAAGATGTATCACCAATTAACAAAGCCTATAACCCTCACGATTGGTGCAATTACATGGCTCGTGTGATCTCTGTGTCCTCTCTCCATCCCAAAGTACTACCCAAGGGAATGTTTCTCATCTGTGGTGACAGGGTTTGGGCAGGGATCCCTCCCGACTCCAGGAGGTCCCTGTACCCTTGGAAAACTTTCCACCCTTACTCCAAACATCACCCTGTTACATAATTGGAAAAAGGAAAGCGAATCAAAACGCCAAAAAGGTCCTACACTGAATTTGATGAAAATTGTGACCCTAAATTGTATGCGATTGGAACAAACCGAAAAGATTGCGGTCTCCTTGTTTTTACCCTGGGTAGCTGCAGCTAAAGCCCTCGGTGAAATCAGTCACCTTGGGTGCTGGCTCAGTAAACAAGCTAATGCTACATCTGCAGCCCTGAGTGATCTCTTAAAGGATGAAGAAACTACAAGACAAGCTTCACTCCAGAATCGAGCAGCAATCGACTTCCTGCTGCTTGCCCACGGACACGGCTGTGAGGACTTCAAGGAATGTGCTGCTTCAACCTCTCTTCACGATCGGAATCCATCCATGCGAACATCCAGAAACTGAAAGATCTCGTGAAGGACTTGAAAGCAGAAAGGATTCCAGACTGGGTTAATGAACTTTTTGGGCATTGGGGATTAACAGGATGGGCTGCTTCTTTGGTTAAGGGAATTTTGCTGATTCTCCTTGTAGTTGTGATTGTGTTAGCTATGTTCTCGTGCCTTGTCCACTGTTTCAAAAGAACTATAGGGAATGCCTTTTTAGTAAAAACAGAAAGGGGAGTTGTAGTGAACCCCAAAGATACAGGAAAAGCTCCTTGGAGAATTGAATGCTGAGTCATTCCTGAGCAAGTGTTATCTTGTCCCTCTGACCCGACTGTTTTGAAACCCTGCCCTTTAATCAGTTAAGGCAATACTATTGTAACCTTTAGCTATTGGTCAGTTAAGGAATATGCTTAAACCTGCGGCTATTGGCTGGTTTTGGATCCATGCCAAGGCTATAAAAATAGCCCTCTGTACCCCCACAAGTTGGAGAAGAAGAAGCGCTGTAACCCTTCGCAGACCTCCCAAATAAACCATCACTGCGGAACTACGGCGTATTCTCTTCCCCTCTCTCTCCGTCTGCTATGCCATTGCCCCGAGGCGATCTTCCTAGCAGCAGAGCTGAATTCATGAAAGAGCTGACATCACTAAGCTGAATATCACTAGCTCGCTAGGAAGGAGCCCGGTGGCTTGGCCCCTGCTTAACTCAGCTATTGGGTCTCCGCCAAAGACTCGACTTCTGAGCTAGCTGGGCATATTATATATAATAATCGGGCCTACCTAGAGAGGCTCGTTTTATTATATATACCATACCAATGTCACCAGCCCAGTGCCACCAGTTTCAGCCCAGTGTCCCCAGCCTCATCCCAGTATCCCCCATCGTGTCCCAATGTCCCTGTCCCAATGTCATCAGGTGTGTCCCAGTGTCCCCATTCCAGTGTCACCAGTTGTGTCCCCATGTCACCAGTTCCACCCCAGTGCCACCAGCCCAGTGTCCCCAGTCCCTTCCTGATGTCCCCATCCCAGTGTCCCCTCCCAGTGTCCGCAGTCCTGTCCCAGTATCCCTGTCCCTGTGCCACCAGTTCCCTCCCATTGTCCCCAGTTCCAGCCCAGTGTCCCCGTCCCAGTGCCACCAGTTCCATCCCAGTGCCACCAGTTCTATCCCACTGTCACCACCCCAGTGTCCCCAGGGCTGTCCCAATGCTACCACCCCTGTATCATCATTCCAGTGTGACCAACCCAGTGCCACCAGTTCTGTCCCACTGTCACCAGTGTTTTGGGGGCTTGGGGGGATCCCAGGTGGAGTTTGGGGGCTCCTGAGGGGGTTTGGGGGGATCCTGGAAGAGTTTTGGTGGTCCCAGGTGGGGTTTGGAGGTCCTGGGGGTTTTGGGGGTCCCAGGTGAGGTTTCCAGGGAATTGGGTAATCCCAGTTGAGAATTCCCAAAGATTTGAGGTTTCCCAGGTGAGAACACGGGCCAGGGGTTCAGAGGGGCTGAGGGGCTTGGGGCCTGGGGGCGTTTTGTGGGGCTTTAATCAATGGGGGGCCCAGGAGTGCCAAGGAGGAGGCGTGGTGAGTGTGGGGGGGGTCCCATGGATTTGATGCCTCAGGTTTTGGCTTTTCCATTTTTCAGATTCTGTGCTGCTTTACTCTCTGAGGTCTGGGTTTCATATTAAGGGATGCTGAGCTCTGTTCCCAGAGCAGGGAGACAAAACAATTCCTGCTCCTGCTGGGAACCCAAGGACAAATAATCCAAACCTCAGGCCCAAGAGCATAAACAACGTGGACTGAAGAGAGAAAAACAAGAAGGATGGGACTTCATCAGCTAAAGCTATAATTGGACAATTAACTCCAATATGCAAATGGCCCAGAACTTATAAAAGTGACAGACCTCGTGACCCCCCAGTCCATTTTGTGGCCATTTTGGTTCATCTTGGGCGTAGCCCTGGCTGGGCTCTTGTTCTGCCCAAGGTGTATCCATGGAGGCCTTTTAACAAATGCCTGCTTTATTGTGTAACCGTGTCTGGCCTCTGTTCCAGGTCAGCCCCTGTGCAGGCATCAGTTTGTGGCGAGCACGAAGGGAGCCGAGGCCCTGGGCAAGGGCTGGAGCAGAGGCAGAGGAAGGTGCAGCTGCTGCCCCCAGCCCGGGGCACTGGCGGGGCCCAGGTGCGGTGCAGAGGGTGCGGAGGCCGAGAAGCTCGGGAGGAGCGAGGGAGGCGTGAGCGGCTGCAGGGGCGCTGTGTTTGTCGGGTGAGTGCGGTGGGAAGGGGCGTTCTGTGCCTGCGCAGCGGGTGCGGTGCTCCATGCCGGCCCCGGCTCAGGGAGGGCGGGCGCTGACAGCGGGGTTGGATTGCGGGGCTGGGCTCGGCCCGGGCCGCCCGCAGGGATCCCAGGGCTCAGGAGCCCGCCATTGGAATCTCGCTCTTTCTCTCTCGCCTTGGTTCTTTTCATTTCACTCAGAACTGTTAAAATTCCGTGTGTATATTCTGCTGGGCTGTAGTGATAATATCCCGAGAGACGTCCCCTGGGATTAGCACTGAGAAACTGGGGAGCCCTTACCGGGGAGCCTTGTTTTTTCAAATGCAAACTTATTGGACTCTCAGCAAAGATCTGCCGCCATTGAGCTGAGGACAATCAGGCGAGCCCCTGAGTTTGGTAGTTGGGATAAGAGATTAATATCAAGTTTGATTTCCCGCAGACGCGAGGATAAATCCTCAGGGTGCTCAGGTGAGCTGGAGTATGCGAGGCTCTTTCTGGTGTCAGCATGTCAGCGGAGCCCCGCAGCAAAGCAAAAGGAAGAGCATCCCTTAGTCTGAACGGGAAAAGGGGAGAAAAGGAAAACAGAGCCAATATTGGCAAAGAAAAGTAAAACAAGGGAGGCAGAAGGCTCCGATCGAGTCGCTCCCCTGAGGGTGGGGTCGGTCGGTCCGGTCCAAGGCGCCCCCCCGCGCCCCGCCGCCAGCCGCCAGCGCCGACACGATCGGGGGGGGGGAGGCGCAGCTCGGACGGGGCCCAGCCAGGGAAGGAGGAGAAAGGCGAGCCCGGGCAGGCAGGGATGGCGCCGGCCCCGGCCCAGGAGGAGGAGCCGGGGCGGAGCCTTGTGCCGGGAGAGGGGAGGGATGGATGGCGGGCACAGCCCCGGCACCGCCCTGAGAGGAGGAGGAGGAGGAGGGGCGGAGCCTTGTGCCGGGAGGGCGGAGAGGGAACCTCCCATGGGGAGGGGTCTCTCCGCCCCCAGCCCCGTCAGTTTCCATGGCAACCCTGAACGCCGGGAGCGGCTTCGGGGGATGACGTCACCGATGCAGGCGGACGCGCAGCCCGGGTTAAAAGACGCAGCAAATCCTGCGTGGGGCTTCCCAGGATCGGGGGTAGGCAAAATAGATTATATGGTACAACGGGGTCAGCCGAATCAGAGAGCTCCTGCTCAAGCAGCTCCGAGGAAGATGAAATTGATGAACTCATTGCAGCCTTGACCAAGCGAAGGAGGGAAAGATTGTCAAAAAGCCATCCCGTAGCATAATGATCAAAAGTGAAATGTACTAAAAAAAAAACCAACCAAACAAACTGGTTTTAGAACCCGTACTAAGACAAGCAGTTGGCAACCAGGGGCCAATATATGTTAAGGTTCCATATTCTGTTGTGAAAAACACAGTTCACTTTCCTGTTAAAACTTAAAAGTTTAATAAAGGACAATAGGAGGCAGAGACAGTAAAACAAAGATTCTGTCCAGGTGCATCTTGGCACTCAGCCAAGAGCATCCCTGCTAGTTTGGGAAACACCCTTTTTATACCGTTTCTATTACATCAGCCTGTTGCATATTCATTGACCCTTATGCATATCCATCATCCAGTTTACATATTCCAGGAACTGTTTAGCATGGCTCCTCCTCAGGTCTGCCTTTTTGGAGCATGTGTGTTTCTTGGCTGTGGTTTTGGTTCACTCTCTTGATCACTTCCACTCTGGGCCTTGGTCCACACTTTCTTCAGGCAGCAGATGCTGATAGTTGGCACATCAATAGCAGGGTGCTCATGGCATGGTCACTGGATGTTATCCCGACCAAACAGACAGTTCACTCCTAACTAGATCAGCTACCACTACTACTAGGTCTAAGTTTTTGTTGATAGCAGAAATAAAAGCAAAGTTATTTTAACATTGTGCATACAACATTTATCTTAATATTTGTGAGAAGCCAACAAATAATATGTATTTATAACAATCCCTCCTCTTCCCTTTTTATAAATCATGTGGCTTGAGCAATATTTCTTTTTTTCTATCCTCCATTATTTTCTTTTTTCCCCATAACTTATTTCTGCTTCTTCTAAGGGGTATTTTTTATTTATTTTGTTTCTTTAATACCATAATCTTTTGTGCAGTCCCAGATATAGTCAATTTTGGATCTATAGGCATTGTTACAGAATCATTAAAACTGAAAATCATTGAAAATACTCTCTAACTAGTTAAAGTTAGAAAGTTGTATGTTTATAACTCCGGTGGGTGGCACGGGGTGGGGGGGGATTTCCCGAAATGCGTGACTGCACCACACAAGGATTTTTGCCTTCTAGTTATTTCCCAAAATAATACATATCTCTCATACTTCTCATCCCCGCTTTGTATTAAAATGAGGTTATTAGTCCTTCATGCGTGCGCAATTATTCTCTTGAGTTGGGTCAGTGGTCTCAGGGATGAAGTCAGGAAGGTCTTCATCAGGTCTCTGTGACCCTCTGGCACGATCCAAGGCCCCCTGCTTTGTGATGGATTAACATGGAGTCCAGATGCTGGGCGTTGTTCTACTGGTTTCAATATGTTCCTATAGTGGTTTGCTTACTGCACTTCCTTCTACAAATGAGCTCATAATGTAACAATTAGATTTAGCTTAAGCATCTAATAATCATTAACTTATTGTTGGTGTATCTGACTTCAATATAAATTGGTTCTAACCCTCAGCTAAATTCTTAAATTTTTAAAATCATGATTCAATCCCTACTCCTTCTTCAAGGTTGGTAAATTCTTTTACTAATATATAGGTTTTTTCTTTATCGAGCCAACTTATGTGGTAGGTATTTCTTAAAAACCCTACCATATGTTCTCAATATTGAAGTTAAAGCTGCTACTTGCCACAACAGTCTCTAATTCTAAATAAGTACTATAATAGACAAAATCAAACTTATACTAACTAAGAGAAGTAAAACAATAATTGGATGAACTAAGGTATTGAGCAAGTCAGTTGCCATTGAAGACTACTCAAAAAGCACATCCCACTAATGATGGGATGGCCTTTTTCCAATCCTTTAAATACTTTCCCTATAGTCTCTGTGTCATGGTGTATTGTAATCAAAGTTCTTTTTCTTTTATCTCTAACTTTTTTAGGAATTTTCTTTAATTAATAATGTTTTAACAATTGGCTAACCAAAGTTAAGTTCATCCCTATAGGCACAGGCAATATTTCTTGGACAGTGATCAAATTTGCCTTTATATATTGGTATGATACAACAGGTGCCTGATAGGAAAAAGTGCATCCTTTGATTTTGACAAAGTTACAAATGCACAAGTTAAATTGAATTTCATTCGCAGTGATCTCATCTACTATTATAGTGGGGCATGCTGTTCTGAGGCAGATACAACCTTGTCTCGTATACACAGGTAAGATTGTCTGGTTAATGGGATACATTTCAAAGTGATAAATACTTTGCTCTGTATCTAAGTCTAAACTCAGAGCAGTAAGTTAAGCATTTGTCACAGTATTTAGGATTCTTGATGAGATTAATGAAATCTGTTTTGGACAAACACATATTTACTTCCCCCAAACATTTCTTCTTTCTTATGCAGTTGCATTTGTAATTTTTAGCATTTGACCCAGAGACTTACAAGAGTTAAAATAATAGACTTTCCCTTGGCACTTGTATACTGGTCACATGATATGGAAGTGGTGCTGTATTAGCTGTGGTTATAGCAATAATCATAAATGCCACAATTCTCTAAGCTACACCTACTTGATTATCTATTACAACTACAAGTCTTTCTATTAATTGGGGGATTATTACACTGTGCTTATCATTTTTCTCACACTCTATTTATTTTCTTGAGAAAGTTTTCATTTCAGTTTGTTGTTACCCAATGTAACTTTCTAAAGACCCTCAGGAGCCTTCTTCACTCAGGAATGATGGATCTAGGTGCTTTGTTCCTTAATCTTGATTGCAGTAAAGGTGGTGAGGAGTGCTTGGAATGGCCCCTCCCACTGTGGTTGCAGAGTCTTCTCTGCAAAAGGCTTAACATATACATAATCCCCAGGCTGTGTGTTATGCTCTTGTCCGGTCGGCTGTCTGTCTCTGCCCAGACACGCATAGGATGGTTCTGGGGCAGCCCAAGGCTTCAAAGGACGAGTCTGGACTCTTCAGTTTTTCAGTCTTAAGATTGTTTATTATTTCTTATCTGCAGAATTTTCTTTCTGCCCAGCTGGGATCTGACCAGCAAGGCAGCCAAGGGCTCTCTGACCACCCCCCAAACACCGTGTCTTTTATAGTAAAAAAACTACATATATCATATTTACCTTTTATTCCCAATACCTTTCACCCTTATTAGCAAGTTGTCCTGGTTTAGGGCAAATTTGGTAGAAAATTTCCAAAGGAGGGCCCCTTCCAGAAAGCAAACCCACAGGGCCCCTCCCCCAACCAACTCAGGAAGAATTCCTCGAGAGAAGTGGAAAGAACCTGTTTATTTCACAGGCACAGCACCCCCAGCACACAAAAATGAACAATACCAGGTGACACCACTCTGGAAAGAGATGACAAATTCAGAAAGTCTCTCTTGGGGTGGTTACTCTGTTCTCAGTCCCTCCAGTGCTGGGCAGCTGGGGCAGCTACAAGGTGTAAACTCTCGGTGTTCCCAGGTCCCAGTCCAGAGCAGGTTTCAGGTGGTCAAAAAGAGGGGAAACAGTCCAGGAAGAAGTTTGGACTGTTTAGCAAAAAGCAGAAGCAAAAAGCAAAAGCAGCAAAAGCCAAAGCAGCCCTCTGTGTCCTGCCAGGCTGATAAGAAAAAACCAAAAAAAAACCTTTCCTCTCAGAGCCAGTCTTAAAGGTACAGACCATAATATCCAACATTAACAGAACACATGAATGGGGATACAAGCATCATAACGTCACCCTAGGACATTCCACCCCTTATCCCCATATCATCAACATACTACCACACATCATGCATTTATTCACACAAAATTTCCATCTGTTCCCCAAAATTTACAAGCAATACCCATCATGCCCTCATGACATCCCCCCACACTGGACCACTGAATCCAGGCCCTATACTACAGAGCTGCAGGATTCCCCCTTTCACTTCACTCACTCAAAGCTCCATCTATCACTTGCCCAGACCTTCGACACTTACACATTTCCTTCTATCTCATGTCTGTATGGTTTAATGTACAGACCATGGCAGTAACATCCAACGAACAGTGACATTTTGCATATCATTCTCACCCCACAATCAGATCTCCCTGAGGTACACATCGTGTTGTTCCATCTCTTTGCATTATCCACTATGTGCAACCTGGTCCCTGAGCAAAGACAGCCCCACGAATGGGTTTGTCTGTACTGAGGCAGGATTGATCCACACAGTCTTCCCCACTGCAAACCTCTGACATGTACCACTGGGACTTTATCTCCATCTATTACATTCAGGGACTCAGACTGGGCAGGACCTGCTTGGTTGGGATGGAACCTCGGTGTTAACTAACCAGATGGCCTTTACTAAATGCTGCTCCCAATTTTTGAAAGATCCCCACCCAAAGCTTTCAGCTGGGTTTTTAGTAGTCCATTGTACCTCTCTTGCCTTTCCCTGTGGCTGGTGCATGGTAGGGAATATGGTACACCCACAATGCCGTGTTCCCAGCCCAGGTGTTGATAAGGCTGTTCTTGAAATGAGTCCCATTGTCTGACTCAATCCTCTCAGGCATACCATGCCTCCACAGGACTTGCTTTTCCAGGCCCAGGATGGTGTTCAGAGCAGTAGCATGAGGCACAGGGTAGGTTTCCAACCATCCCGTGGTGGCTTCCACCATGGTCAGCACGGAGCGCTTGCCCTGGCGTGTCAGTGGGGCAGTGTGATGGAGGCAATCTGCCAGGCCTCCCCATACTTGGAAGGACCACCGCCCACTGTACCAGAGGGGCTTCACTCACTTGGCCTGCTTGATGGCAGCACACGTCTCACAGTCATGGATAACCTGAGAAACACTGTCCAGGTTAGATCCACCCTCGGTCTCGTGCCCATTTATAGGTGGCATCCTTGCTCTGATGGCCTGAGGCATCATGGGCCCATCGAGCTGGGAACAACTCCCCCTTTATGTTGCCAATCTGAGTCTATATTGGACAACCCTATCTTTGCAGCCTGGTCTACCTGCTCATTGTTTTGGTGCTCCTCATTGGCCCACTCCTGGGGACATGGGCATCTACATGGCGGACCTGGACAGGTAGCCTCCTACCCTGGTAGCAATGTCTTTTTCAAATATTCAGCCCAAATTGCTTTTCCTCTTGTGTGCCAGTTGGACTCTTTCCACCTCTCCAACCATCCCCACAGAGCATTGGCTACCATCCATGAATCAGTGTAGAGGTAGAAAAAAAACTTCTCTAAAATTCTGCAATGTCCAGGGCCAGCTGGACAGCTTTGAGTTCTGTGTTGGCTTGATCCACCTCCCTTCAGTGGCCTCCAGTGACCTGTTGTTTATCCATCTTTGCAGAAAATTTCACTTCCCTACCTCAAAAGATGCGAAAGGAAACCTTCAGTGAAGAGAGCGTGATTCTGTTTCCTCTTCATCCTCAAAAGTTGGTTATATGGAGGAATATGTTCAGCCCCTGTCACTGGTTCCTGTTCTTCCTCTGTTGACACCAAAATTTTCACCTTTGTTATTGAATTTGTAATTACCCCAAAAACCCAGGCCGATTTAGTTTACCTATATGGGCATGCTGGGTGATAAGAGCAATCCACTTGCTCCATCCAAGCACTGGTGGCATGGTGGGTGGAAGGAACCTTTTTTGAGCACCCACCCAACATTTTCCGTCAGGGTGCCAGGAGGCATTTTTCTCATTTAATAAGTCCCAGGTGGTTTGGACTATTTCATAAGCAGCCAAGATTCATTTTCTGTTGGAGTGTAGCAAGGCTTCCCAGCACCCTCTCAAGCTTCAAGTCCAAAATCCCAGTGGTTCTGCCTGACAAGTCTCCCAGGCAAACTTTTCCAAAGGCTACCTTGACAAACTCGCATGGTTGCCCCAATGCAGAGTACATCACGTTCTTCACCCATCAAAGTAACTAGGACCAGTCAGGGTAAAGATATTCAAGTTGATCTGGGCAAAGGCGGTATATGAGGAAAGCCTCACCCAGACCTGTAACTTCTTATTCACGTGAGCCTACAGTTGAAGGCTCATCTCATCTGACTGCTCAGGAAATCCGTGCTTTCCTTCCTGTGGTAAGAGAACTGTCCTTCTCTGTGTAGTGAACCCCAAGGATACAGGAAAAGCTCCTTGGAGAATTGAATGCTGAGTCATTCCTGAGCAACATGTTATCCTGTTCCTCTGACCCCCACCGTGTTGAAACCCTGTCCTTTAATCAGTTAAGACAATACTATTGTAACCCTTTTAGCTATTGGTCAGTTAAGGAATATGCTTAAACCTGCGGCTATTGGCTGGTTTTGATCCATGCCAAGGCTATAAAAATAGCCCTCTGTACCCCCACAAGGAGAAGAAGAAGCGCTGTACCCCTTCACGGACCTCCTGAATAAACCATCTCTGCGGAACCACGGCGTATTTCTCTTCCCTCTCTCTCTCCGTCTGCTGTGCCTCTGCCCCCGGGCGATCCTCCCTAGCAGCCGAGCTGAATCCTTGAAAGAGCTGGCAAATCACTAAAGCTGAATATCACTAGCTTGCTAGGAAGAAGCCCGGGTGGCTTGGCCCCTTGCTTAGCCTCAGTCATCTGGTCTATGCCTTGGACTTGATCTACTGAGCTAGCTGGCATCCTATATATAATAATCGGGCCACCTAGAGAGGTCATTATTATTATATAGTGGCGCCCAACGACGTTCGACGGACCCTTCTGAGAAGAATCCGTGGCTTGAGCACCGAAACCCCCAAATTCAGTTAATTGCCTGTCAAACGCCGCTCCGCTGGGAAAAGGGACTTTTCGTTTTAGAATGAAACTTCTTTCCCAGCGGTCAGATTCGAACCCTCACTTCTAACATCTGAACATAGATTGTTCGAGGAGAACTGACTAGCAGACGCCTTCCACAGAATTCACCCCAAAGGATTGGTATGTATAAACTAACAATTGCGCGGCCCCTTCTGGGGTTCTGATTTTTTTTGTTTTTTTTTTTTTTTTTTTTCTGTTTTTTTCTGTTGGAAGGAATATGGGTGCCTCTTTACGCACCCCAAAGCTTTCTGATATCGAGAGAGATTTATTTAACCATTGTAGAAATTCTATCTACTAACAACTTTTCCTTTTCTTCTGGTAAACTTTCAAAAGCAGTCTTAAAAGATTTATTTTATGGATTACCTCGCATTTTCCTGAAACTAATAAGAACACTGTTACTGACGATTCCTTTTGGGACAAAATTGGCAACACTCTCTATATAACTCAAACTAGACAAGATTTCTCTGTAACTAATTTCTTGCCTTTATTTCATTTTATAACTAAAAGTGTTCAGAATTTTAACTCTCAAAAACTTTTGCAACCGTGTTTAGATAGTGGCCTTTCGAATGCAAATGGCTTGAGTGATAAGACTCTGCTAATCAGCCCGAATAGCACTGTCCCCGCGGGCTCTGAGATAACATTTTCCTCTTCTACTGCAGGTCCTCCTCCTCCCTGGCTCTGCTGTGCCCGACCCCACCCCAGTTCCTTATCTAACTCGCCACACATCCTGCCTACCCCTGCCCTGGCTTCCTGGTCCTTGCCAGGTTCCGAGGGTCTGTCTTCCCGTCCTCAGCCAATCCCCCCCCCCCTCCCCACCCTGCCCCTCCCCCCTCTCCCCGCCGGCCCCCCTCCGCCCCCTCCTCCCCTTTTCCCCCACCGCTGCCGCCTCCGGCTCGCCTTTCCCGCGCCGCCCCTACCCGGGACCTGCCCTGCCCCCCCCCTCCCCTCTCCCGCGGTTCCCTCCGCCTCCCCGTTCCCCCCCCATCCTGCCCGCCTGGCACCCACGCCCCACCTCTCCTGCCGTCCCGCCCCCCCCCTCTCCTGCCGGCTCTGTCCTCCCGCCCCCCCCTCAGCCTTTCCCGGGGACTGGAGAATGTCATTAGCGCCCCGTCCAAATACCTATCCACCCTGTAACCGCGGTGTTTCAATCCGGCAACGCTGGAGTGCGTGCTCCCCAACTCCCTATCCCCGCACCCCACCCTGTTCAGCCCCCTGCCCCCCCTCCGCGCCTCCTCAACACCCCTCCCTCCCCCCCACGGAATTTCAGAAACCCCCAAGTTATGAAAACCCCGACCGTTCCTGTGCTTGTGGTGCTTCTACCCTGGTGCCAATAGCGCCACCCTCTGACCAGCCTGTGAAACCCTTGAAAACGTTTCTAAGCTAATAAAACGCAAATCCAAATTAATAATCCAGTCCTCCTCAGAGGCCTCCTCCAGTGAATCAGATTCTGAAACGATTCATTCAGACCCATGGGCTCTCATTAAATGGAGGTTGTCAAAACTGGTGATTGGGATCTTGCACAGAAAATTAATGCATTTCAGTCGAGTACAAGCAAGGACGGAACGGTGGAGCAGCCACCACTAAAAGGTGGACAGCAATTTCGAATAAGGAATTAATACAATTAAGAAATATAGCCAAAGACCATGGCAGAAGTGCACATATCTTTAGAAATTTTCTAGAAGCTATGTTCTCTGCATATGTTTTACTTCCACATGATGTAAAAAATATTGCAAATTGTCTCCTATCCCCAGCAGAATATATGCTATGGGAAAGGAATTGGAAAAAACATTTGAAAATATTATCAGATTCCTATGCTGCAGATGCTAATAAGACGAACTTTTCAGTGGATCAGCTTGCAGGTGAAGGTGCATTACAACAACCTGCAGATCAATTAGAAACTTTAACAAAAGATGCATTACAAGATGTTGCAACTGCAGCAAAAACCTCTCTGCTTCTCATGCATGATGAGTCAATGCCAACAATGCATTTTTCTACTATTAAACAAGGGTTAGATGAAAGTTTTATTAAATTTGTAGACAGAATTAAAGATGCTTTGGAGAAACAGATTGAAAGTGCAGAGGCAAGGAAGGAACTCTTATGTAAGCTTGCTTTTAGTAATTCAAATGAAAAGTGCAAAGCCATTTTGAGGTCCCTACCCGTGGATACAAACCCTACTATAGAGCAAATGCTAGAATGCTGTACGCTGTCACATGTCCACTGAAAACACAGTGGCTCAAGCTGTTACTAAGGGTATTGCTGAAGGAGTTTCTGGGGCTTATGCAGTAATGACTTCTAAAGACCAAGCTAAATGCCATCACTGTGGCGAACTTGGACATTACATCAAGGACTGTCCTGAGAGGTCACCCCCTGATACCACCGCTACCCTCATCAGAGACCCCAGATCCAGCAACGCCTCCAGCAGCGTCCGGAACGCCTTGGAGCCCGGTCCAGGGGCCCCGGCGATGACAACAAAAATCAAAGGCCATCCAGACCCAACCACGCTTCAGCCCAAGGCGTTCCAGACCACAAGAAGAGGATTCAACCCACGGGACAACCCAGATGGGAACCCGCCCGACAACTGGTAACTGCTTTGTCCATTGAGTTTACTAATGACAATGTCCACAGAATTCCACTGGTAAATATGGACCTAAAGGTGATCCCTCAGACATTTTAATTACAGGGGACTCTCTTAATTGCCCAAAGGAAATATTTGTTGTTCCAGAAGTGCTTACGGTGATGCCAGGACAAGAAATCCTCATCCAGGTATATTGTATGGACTTACCATTTTTTCTTTCAAAGGGAACTCCAATAGCACAAACCTTTTGCTTCCAAAGAATCACAGGAACAGATACCTCTCAACCCTACAGCCATGTGGGTACAAGTCGTGGGAACATCCAAGCCTTTCATCGAGTGCGGCCTCACCTGCAAAGGAGAGTTGACCCACCTGCCAGGGATGCTGGACACCGGTGCTGACGTGACCATCATCGCCGCGCTCAGATTGGCCTAAGCGCTGGGAGCTACAACCTGTTGCAGGTATGATTTCCGGGATTGGTGGAAATACAGTATCCATGAGGAGCAAGCACAACATCCTTGTTGAAGGTCCTGAAGGTCAGATGGCAACCATCCGCCCATTTGTGGTAAGGGCCCCCATCACCCTTTGGGGCAGAGACGTTTTATCCCAGTGGGGAGCCACTTTAAGTATTCCCACTCCAGGATTTTCAGTGGGGCCACTGAGTTAGGGGCGCTTCCTGAAACACCTCGACTCATCTGGAAAAGTGACAAGCCTATACATGTCCAACAGTGGCCCCTTTTTAAAATTAAGTTATGCCCTAAAACGCTCTTGTGGAAGAACAGCTAGCTAAAGGTCACATCGTTGAGTCCGACAGCCCTTGGAATTCTCCTGTCTTCGTTCTACCAAAACCTGGGACAAACAGATGGAGGCTTCTCCACGACCTTCGCAGAATCAACGAGGTCATCGAGGACACGGGCTCCCTCCAGCCTGGTTTGCCCTCCCATCGATGTTGCCTAGAGACTGGGAACTTGTTGTCATAGACATTAAGGACTGTTTCTTCAGCATTCCTCTACATCCAGATGATGCTCCTCGGTTTGCCTTCTCCGTTCCCTCGCTCAACAACGAGGCCCCGCTCAAAAGATACCATTGGACCGTTCTTCCTCAGGGACTTAAAACGTCGCCGAGTATCTGCCAGTGGTATGTGGCTCACATCTTGTCTCCCATTCGGAAATTATTTCCAGATTCTATAATCTACCATTATATGGATGATATCCTGGTGTGTGCTTCAGACAAAACTCATTTGGACAACACAGTTAAAAAGACTATTGAAGCCATAGAAAAGGCAGGGATGGAGATTCGTGAGGACAAAATCCAGTACATCAAGCCATGGACTTACCTTGGAGTCCAGATCCGGGAAAGGACCATCGTTGCCCCAGCAGATCACCATACTTGATGACCCAAAACCTTGAGAGACTTACACAGCCTGTGTGGATCCATCAACTGGGTACGTCCACTGCTAGGAATTACAACAGAGGACCTTGCTCCCTTGTTCAACCTTCTTAGGGGACCTAAGGAATTGGACTCTCCCTGCACTCTCACAGAAGAAGCCAGAGGTGCCATTGTCAAAGTCCAGGAAGCTCTGTCTTCACGCAAAGCTCATCGCTTCGACCCCAGCCTGCCTTTCCAGTTCATCATTCTGGGAAAAGCACCCCGATTCCATGGACTGATTTTTCAATGGGACTCTCAGCTTCGAGATCCTCTGCTGATACTAGAATGGATTTTTTACAAGTAACCAGCCCACAAAGACACTTACCACCTACCAGGAGATCATAGCTCACCTAATAAAAAGGCTAGGACTCGCCTTCGCTCTCTTTTTCAGGTTGTGACTTTGAATGCATATACTTGCCAATAACTCTTACTGATTTTGAGGATCTGATCCAAACTAATGAGAGTCTTCAATTTGCCTTTAGACAGCTACACTGGTCGAACCACAGCTGCAATCCCAAAGCACAAACTTTTTAATTCTAAGGAAACCTTTCATTTGATTCCAAAACGAATCCAAAGCGTAAACCTCTTAAAGCTCTAACCCTCTTTACTGATGGCTCAGGGTCCTCCCACAAGTCAGTGATTACATGGAGAGACCCCCAAACACAAAATTGGGAATCTGACATACATATTGTACAGGGTTCACCACAGATTGCAGAATTAGCAGCTGTAGTCAGAGCTTTTGAAAGATTTAAAAATGAACCCTTTAATCTGGTCACAGATTCAGCTTATGTTGCTGGTATAGCTATGAGAGCAGAACACGCTCTTCTCAAAGAGGTTTCTAACCCAAAGTTGTACCAACTGCTCTCTAAATTGGTACGCCTAATCTCCCACAGAAAGCAGCCTTACCATATAATGCATGTGAGGTCCCACACGGACCTTCAAGGTATTATTGCAGAAGGCAACAGGAAAGCAGATGCTTTAGCAATGGCTGTAGAAACTGCTAATATTCCTGACATCTTTGCCCAGGCAAAGCTGTCTCATGCGTTTTTCATCAAAATGTGCCTGCCCTTAGGAGAATGTTCAAACTCTCAAAGGATCAGGCAAAGGCTATTGTGGCTACATGTCCAAACTGTCAGACCTATCAGATACCATCTATGGAATGGGAGTCAATCCCAGAGGTCTGAGCAGCTGCCAGCTGTGGCAGACAGATGTAACTCACTTTGCACCGTTTGGAAGATCAAAATACGTGCATGTATCGGTTGACACATTCTCAGGAGCTGTGTTTGCATCATCACATGCAGGAGAAAATGCACTGCATACAATAAAAAACACTTTCTACTCGCTTTTGCCACCCTGGGAGTACCAAAGGAAATCAAAACAGATAACGGACCAGCCTACACTTCCCGTAAGTTAAAGGAGTTCTTCAATGCATGGGGCATAGCACACAAGACTGGCATACCTGTAAACCCCACAGGACAATCCATCGTGGAAAGGACACATCAAACCCTCAAAAGAGTCCTCAATCAGCAGAACAGAGACACGAAAAATCACATCTCCAGTGGAAAGACTTTGTAAGGCTCTCTATGTCATCAATTTTTGAACTGTTCAGTTTCAGAGCCTGATCCACCAATACTTCGCCACTTTGCAAATTCCACCCAAGCAAAGCTTACTGAAAAACCACCAGTGCTCGTGAAGGATCCTGAATCACATCAACTTTCTGGGCCTTATCAGCTGATTACTTGGGGTAGAGGACATGCGTGTGTGCTACTGCCATCCGGTCCAAGGTGGTACCCAGGAAAAATGTAAAACCATACTTAGAATCTACAAATACCGCTCCTGCAGATGAAGACAAGAACTCTCCTGAGGCAAACACAAGACCACCTCAGAACCAAACCAGCTCGGCCTGGAGAAGAAGACGTCGCCGAACTCCCTCTAACACCAGCACAGACCGCCCCATCACAAGACAGCAGACAAAACTGAGGACAACATAATGTTCTGCTGCATTAAATATAGATAGCCTTAACACGAAAGTGTTTTTGAATTATGTGTTGTTACTCTGTTTTTTTTTTTTTTTTTTTGCATTTTAAATACCCTATTGTTCCTTTTCTCTAACTTTTTAAAAAACCCTCCTGCTTTCTACCCACTCCTTCTCCCTTAGCATAACTTAGAAATTAAAAGAAAAAGGGGGGAGGACAGGAACAGGAAAAGATCTAGGCAAAACCCTCTCATCATAAAGATAACAATTTTGTTTATATTCCCTATCAGAAGCCCTATTCCTGCCCAAAGATGAAAAATATCTCCATTGGTGCTGTCCTCACTGCAGCCTGGATGCTCTTCACTGCACCGCATGTCTCCGGCTGGATCAGCCCTCAGCCCAGTCATAATGTCTGGGTAACCTTAGCAAAAACGCTAAAACAGGACAACCTGTGCTTGTCCATGGGAAGCATTGATAACCCACTTTCCACATGTCTAGTAGGAATTCCCTTTGTTGCAGATGATTGGCCTTTCTATAACTCAGAGGTTCTCCGCACCACAGGTAAGACACCCAATGTGGTTGATACTTGGGACGAGTGGACAAAAATTCTGCCAGATGATAATCAGGAGCCCCAAGAATTGGATCTATTGGGGTCCTCCATGGCTACATATTGCATCAAATTTTACTTTAGACGTCCAAAAAATAGTAATTGGCCAGGAATTGACCAGAACAAAAACACATATCGAAAAGATGTCTCACCAATTAACAAAGCCTATAACCCTCACGATTGGTGCAATTACACAGCTCGTGTGATCTCTGTGTCCTCGCTCCATCCCAAAGTACTACCCAAGGGAATGTTTCTCATCTGTGGTGACAGGGTTTGGGCAGGGATCCCCTCCCGACTCCAGGGAGGTCCCTGTACCCTTGGAAAACTTTCCACCCTTACTCCAAACATCACCCTGTTACATAATTGGAAAAAGGAAAGCTCAAAACGCCAAAAAAGGTCCTACACTGAATTTGATGAAAATTGTGACCCTAAATTGTATGATTGGAACAAACCGAAAAAAGATTGCGGTCTCCTTGTTTTTTTACCATGGGTAGCTGCAGCTAAAGCCCTCGGTGAAATCAGTCACCTTGGGTGCTGGCTCAGTAAACAAGCTAATGCTACATCTGCAGCCCTGAGTGATCTCTTAAAGGATGAAGAAACTACAAGACAAGCTTCACTCCAGAATCGAGCAGCAATCGACTTCCTGCTGCTTGCCCACGGACACGGCTGTGAGGACTTCGAAGGAATGTGCTGCTTCAACCTCTCTTCACGATCGGAATCCATCCATGCGAACATCCAGAAACTGAAAGATCTCGTGAAGGACTTGAAAGTAGAAACGATTCCAGACTGGGTTAATGAACTTTTTGGGCATTGGGGATTAACAGGATGGGCTGCTTCTTTGGTTAAGGGAATTTTGCTGATTCTCCTTGTAGTTGTGATTGTGTTAGCTATGTTCTCGTGCCTTGTTCACTGTTTTAAAAGAACTATAGGGAATGCCTTTTTAGTAAAAACAGAAAGGGGAGTTGTAGTGAACCCTAAAGATACAGGAAAAGCTCCTTGGAGAATTGAATGCTGAGTCATTCCTGAGCAAGTGTTATCCTGTTCCTCTGACCCGACCGTGTTGAAACCCTGTCCTTTAATCAGTTAAGACAATACTATTGTAACCCTTGTCTATTGGTCAGTTAAGGAATATGCTTAAACCTGCGGCTATTGGCTGGTTTTGGATCCATGCCAAGGCTATAAAAAATAGCCCTCTGGACCCCCCACAAGGGGAGAAGAAGAAGCGCTGTAACCCTTCGCAGACCTCCTGAATAAACCTTCACTGCGGAACTCGAAAGAGCAATCACTTCTCTTCCCCTCTCTCTCCGTCTGCTATGCCATTGCCCGAGGCGATCTTCCTAGCAGCTGAGCTGAATTCATGAAAGAGCTGACAAATCACTAAGCTGAATATCACTAGCTTGCTGGGAAGTAGCTCGGTGGCTTGGCCTTGCTTAACTCAGCTATTGGGTCTCTGCTAAAGACTTGATCTACTGAGCTAGCTGGGCATATTATATATATAATAATCGGGCCTACCTAGGGGGCTCGCATTATTATATATACTTCTCCTCCAGGCCATGGCCAGAACTGGGATTTCAAAACCAAATTCCCTTCTATCCAGGCATTGTTCCCATAGCAATATTGCCAGGACAAGTCTGTCTGCCTGTGCTTTCACAAGGGTCACCTCTCATCTGTGCCCAAAACCCTGGGGAAGGCTCTGTGCTTCCCTTCCTATGGAAGAGAACTGTCCTTCCTGGCCAGGTTCCCGTGTCTCCAAATTTGGGTCCACCTCCAACACTGCCTATTGGGACAGACTGGAGGAGATTGTTGGCTTGGATCATTTCATGTGTGGGGGAGGAAGGGGCAGGTCCAGCGTTGCCCTGCCCTGTGAGCCCGGCCCTGCCCTGCCCTGGAACCCCAATCCCCCAGAGCCTCCATCCCAGCCCCGCAGTGTCTGCCAGCCCCTGGCACAGCACAGGCAATGCTCCACAGCCACCTCTGCAGCCCCCAGCCCAGCTCCTGAGGGACCAAATGACCCCAGTCCCCACCTGGGGGAAGGGCCCAGGAAGACCAAGGGCTATTTAAGTCTGACCACAAGGCAAGCACACATCTTGACCCTCCCTCCTCTTGCAATTTCCATCTGAACAACACTGGAATCCAGGTGGGGGTGCTTCTCTGTATCTTATATGTCTTTCTCTCTTTCTGTGTCTACTTCTCCTATTTCTTTCTCTCTGCAAATTTTGATTAACCTTAAAATGGAATGGGCATAGAGATTCTGAAGTTGAATGGGCCAAGTTAATGCTTTGAGAAGTGTGTTTTGCTGATTGAATGTTACAATGTACCTTTTGCCAAAGTTTCTCTGATTTTCTAAATTTACCAATAAAATCTGGTCAGTTGTTTTGAGCTCCTGAGGATCTCTGGTAGCTATTTCTCCAGTACATCCAACTCAGAGGACACCAATAATTGTAATTCCTTTAAAATGTCTCATGGAAAGAGTTGTTTGGGGCATGGGAGTGCGGGCTTGTGTGTCCTGCTTGGCACAGCCCAGGCAGGGCTTTCCCAGCCCCATTCCACACTCCATTTCCCAGCTGCAGCCCCTGGTGCCTCTGAGTGCTGCTTGCCCAGCCCCGGGACGCTCTCCTTGTCTGCCCATTCCCCACGGTCTCTGGGCAGGGCTGGCTCAGTGGGGGCTGCTGACATCCTCAGCAACTTGCAGAGGCTGCTGCTGGAATTTTACTGCTCCAGAGGCTCGACGTGTATTCCAACTGAATGTAACATATTTAAAAAGACAGTGAGAAAACATTTGTGAGGTCCTGCTTAGGTTTTTCTTCCTGTAACACATTGATATGTGCAATCTCCAACTGACACTGTGTCAAAGTACCAGTGTTCTGCCCTACCTGCAACCTGGGGACACTTTCATATGAGTTCTGTCCCTCAGTGGGAGCCATTTAGAGTTAAAGGAAGTTTGGACTTTGAATCTGATTTTGAGTTTTTGAGGAGGTTTGAGCACACTCGGAGGCACTGATGAGTGTGATGCAAAGAGCACCAAAGGCCCAGAGGGTCATTGAAGTCCCTGTGCTGTGTCTGTGCTGCTGAGCTGGGCCGGGCTCCTGGCCCAGAGGCAGCTGCTGGCAAGGGCAGCGCTGCAGAGAGACAGCTCTGGGCAGGAGCAGCTCCTGTGCAGAGCCCAGCAGGGGCTGGGGCACTGCCAGGGCCCCTCAGGGACACCAGCAGGGGCACAGACTGAGCTCCCAGAGGCTCAGCACTGGCAGGGGCTGTGCCATGGCCCAGAGGGGGCTGTGTCACAGCAGCACCTCTGTGGCTGTGTCCTAGAGGCACAGAGCAGCTGGGATGTCAGCAAGGGGCTGTGTGACAGCACAGAGTGGGCTGTGTGAGCTCACAGACTGGGCTCTGACATCACAGAGTTTGTTGTGTGAGGTCATGGAGCAGCTCCAGCATCATAGAGGGGTCTGTGTGAAATCATGGAGCAGGCTGTGATGGTCATGGTGTGTGCAGTGACGTTACAGAGCAGGGTGTGAGGTCATAGTGTGTGCAGTGACATTACAGAGTGGCAGTATGGCATCACAGAGAGGGTTGTGTGACATCGCTGATGGACTTGTGACATCGCAGAGGTGGCTGTGACATCATAGAGTAGGGGTGTAAGGCCATAGAGCAGACTGTACCATCATGGAGGGTGGCTCTGTGACATCAGACTGGGTTGTGACATTGCTGGATGTCTGAGTAACATGACAGAACCGGGCTGTGACATCACAGAAGAGACCGTGACATCCAGGGGTGATTTGTGACCTCAGACTGCAGCTGTGTGACAGCCCAGAGTGATATCCCAGCATTGGCTCTGTGACATCACATGGGGATTTGTTTCATCCCATGCTGGGCTTTAACATCACAGGGCCTGTGTGACATCATAGGTGGTTCTGTGGAATCACAGATGGCTCTGTGACATGACAGGGGCTGTGTGAGGTCACTGGGGAGGTCCCTCTGCCCCTGCCCCCTCACAGTTCCCCCAGAGCAGTCCAACCCTGCTCGTGCACAGCGGGGTCCCCTGTCCCCCGGGTCCCCTGGCCCCACAGCCTCCCCAGAGGATGTTCCACGAGATCGAGCCCCAGAGCCTGACACGGGGGGGCCGGGGCCCTGGGGGTGCCACAGGGGGACAGGGACCCCCCGGCAGCATCCCCGTGTCCCCCAGGGCCAGAGCCTGGGCCAGGGCTCCTTCACCCTCTTACAAACGAGGGGCTGAGAGCGCTGAAAAAATCCCCAGCAAGGAATCAGCAAAACCAGATTGAATATTAAGGAGAGCAGCACAGAGTTCCTTGGCAAGAGTCACTCTGCTCCTGACTGGGCACTCTAGGCACACCAAAGAAACAAAGCAACAAAAAACCAAACAAAATCCAGTCAAAGAAGAAATGAACCAAAACCAGGACTTGACTGATACCTTAGACTTCAGCATTTAGCAAAAGAACAGCACTTAACAGTATTTAACCTTACTTGTAACCTAGGACTTAATGATGTAGCTCTGCAATAAAACTTAACAATATTCAACTTAGCTTATAACTTCTATTCAATGTAACAACTTAGCAAAAGAACAACTCTTAGCAGCATTGAACTCAGCTTACAGCTTGTGACTCACCATCACTTGCAGGCCTGACTGGCTCAGCTCTCCAAGGCACCCCAAGCCCTCAGAGAGCAGCATTTGTGCCACATTTCCCAGCACAGGCACTCCTGTGTGCACACAGACACCAAGAGTCAGTGCAAGGCACCTGTGAGCAATTCCCCTGAGGGCAGGGAATGCTCCCTGAGGATGTTTTGGCATCTCCCCAGCGGGCAAAGGGCTGAGCCTGGAGGAGTGGGGGGGGATCGCCCAGGCTCCGCTGTTGTTCAGGATCCCCGAGTGCAGCAAACGGGAGAGTTCCCGCCTGGAGAGGCCCCACTGCGAGGGAGTGGCTGGCCCAGGAGAGCTGCAAGGGCCTTTTTGAGCTTGCTTGCAGGGCCCCAAGAGAGGGGCTTCAGTCCCAGCCATGGTTCATCCTGGCCGCACTTGGCACCAGCAGCTTTTTTTGGCAGGGTGAGAACAGGGATGTTGTGCCACGCAGGGAACAGAAACAGCTGCCAGGGCTGCTGCTAAAGGAACCAGGAGCTGGTTGGGCAGCAGCAGTGCCTGGAGCAGACAGTGTTTGTGAGGAGCTGAGCCCAGGGGCTGTTGGCCAAGGCCGAGGCCCAGGGAGCATTTCTCAGCTGGCAGGGCGGCCTGAGAAGGGAGGGGGAATGCAGCAGCACAGGGCCCATGGAACCAAGGGACCATTGTGACACCGTGGCGCCCTGATAGACCAAGGGGCCATGGTGACACTGTGGGGCCCTGTGAGAACAAGGGACATTGGGACATTGTCACACCCCATGGAACCAAAGGTCCACTGTGACATTGCAAGGCCTCATGGAACCATGGAACCTGGAAAGACCATTGAGACACTTCACAACCTCATGGAACCAAGGGGCTGTTGAGGAGACTCATGGAATCATGGAGACCATTGTGACACTACGAGGCCCCATGGAATAAGCAAAGCATTGTGACGCTGTGGGGCACCATGGAACCAAAGAGACCATTGTGACACTGTGGGGCACCATGAAACCAAGAGGCCTTTGTGACCCTGCAGGGCTGCATGGAACCAAGGGGCCATTGTGACATTGCCAGGCCTTCTGTCATCAGTGGTGCATTGTGACACTAAGAAACCAAGGGGGACCATTGTGACACTGCAGGGCTTCATGGAACCAAAGCTCCAGGGTGACACAGAGAGGCCGCCTCTCATCAATGCTCCATTGTGACACCGTGGAGCCAACGGAGACCATTGTGACACCACAAACCCTCATGGTCCAAAGGCCCATTGTGACATTGCAGGGCTCACGGAACAGAGGAGTGACATGACATTGTGAGGCCTGTGGAAGCACAGAGACCATTGTGGCACTTCAAGGCCTCATGGAATCCTTGGGGCCTTTGTGACACCGCGACCTTCAGGAAGCTGGGAGCCATTGTGAAACTGTGGGACCCTATGGAACCAAGGCAGCCTTTGTGACACCTCAGGGCCCCATAAAACCAAGGGACACAGAACAGGTCTGGCTGGTTTGGCCTCCCGTGGGCCACCTGACTGGTCCAGCTGACCTTGGCATGTTGAGGGTCTCTTCTCATCTGCTGCTGAAACACTGGGGCTCTGTGCTTTCCTTCCTGTGGTAAAGAACTGTCCTTCTCCAGGCCATGACCAGAACTGGGATTTCAAAACCAAATTCCTTCTATCCAGGCATTGTTCCCATAGCAATATTGCCAGGACAAGTCTGTCTGCCTGTGCTTTCACAAGGGTCACCTCATCTGTGCCCAAAACCCCGGGGAAGGCTCTGTGCTTTTCCTTCCTATGGAAGAGAAACTGTCCTTCCTGGCCAGGTTCCCG